>VZTU01012620.1:0-20000 GCA_013400835.1 Zapornia atra | reverse complement strand
GGGGGGGGATGAATAGGAAAAGCAAGGATATATTTCATTTCACATTAGGGTGCTCACTGTTAAATACAGATATAATTTGCCACACAAAAGATCAACGGCACCTTTTCTAATTGCCACCATGGTTCAGAGGGAAGTGTTGCTGTAGCAATACCAAACATAGGAAGGAAATCCATATCTACTCAGAGCATTATTTCTACATATCGTTATTTTTTTATGGCATAGCACTCTATGCAAAAAGGGTTCAGTAAATCAGTAACAATATCTACTTTAATCACACAGGCATAATATGGAAAACTCTTTCACAGGAACACAACTGAACAAGGAAATGAAAGACCATGACCGCATGTTAAGCAAGGTTTTGTTTGTTTTAGTTACTTGAGTGTTGTTCCTTGAATCAGCTTACATCAGCTAAAGTCAAGAGTTTAAGTCCAGGCTTTCCCAAACTGACTCCTCCTGGATTCAGAACATAAAATGTTTGAGTTGTTTTTTGGGGGGAGGGGTGTGTGTGTGTGTGTGTCATTTTTCCTTCCCTGTTCTCTATGTAATCACAAGCAACGTAAACGAGACCTGATACCACTTAAACTGGTTGACTCCCAGCAACCTCAGGTCTACAGGGTTCCTTGGCTCAGGCATCAAGTGAAGTAAATAAAACCTGTTTGGAACTGGAATTGGTCCCAAAGTGATACAGCCACATTTGCATGGCCCTACCCCTGATGTAGCTGGCATTGGCATTAATCTGACAGTTAGATAAACCCCAAAGGATGACCAACACATGACAGCCATACCTTTTCCTGGCCAGCCCCAAGGGAGGGTTGGTACCCAGGGCACACTCAGTGACATTTCTACCCACAGGCTTCTGGAAATGGGGCTTTGGCTGCAGGTTTGGGGAACCAGGACTTCGGGTGTTTCTTGTGCAAAGGTTAACCCCATTCTGTCCATCTCCACTCCTACTGATTAAACCGTACTCCCAATTATCCGGATTAATAAGGGAGCCCCTTTCCACAGGCTGGGTCCTTCAATTAAATCTTGCACCACTCTATTACAGTCAGGTTTAAATGAGGAATCAATTCAATTGAAAACAAACAAACGACCAACACTGATCTGTGAAAACAGATCTATTATGATCCTGACAGCTTATTTCCTCATGTCTCTCTTATTTTTGACAAATTAGTTTGAACAACAGACTTCTATACATTTCTACAGCTCCTAGCACACCTAGGAAGAGAGAAGGTATGGCTAAAATAGAAGTAATTCTCAACATACCATCTTAAGTCAACTGAAATACTAATTACTTGGATTCCAACGGTCATGTAAACATTGTGGGTTTTCCCAAAGACAAAAGAGCAGAAAATTTGAAAATAGCTAAACAATATAAAAATGCATTGTATCATACCGAGTTAAGGATGTCTTGTACATGGATACAGTTCAAGCTGATGATAGGGAGGAAGTCTTTGTAGAAGAGGGGCTTCCATGGCCCATTCCAGATCCACTGTTATGGACATACAAGTGTCACAATCTTACAAATTCCACATTTCACAGTCCTGCTATCTTGGGCAGACTCTTCTTTGAAGTTAGAATTACAGTAAGGACATCTGCAGATCACCAGTTGGACTCCCTGCTTGAAGAAGGACTGTCACCAACACTGGATAAAGTCATTCACAGCTTGGCCCACCTGAGTCTGACAACTTCCAAGCAAAGACTTCACCATCTCTCTGGGTGACATGTTAGAAGTCCTGTTCTCCTCTCTGCTGATTTTGTTTTTCTCCCCAAAGACCTGTCCGAACTCCTCAAACTGCAACTTGCAACAGTTGCCCCTTGTTAATATGATGCCACTCACCAGACTTCAGCTCCGTAGGTACTGTAACTCCTCTTCAAGCAGTTGCAGGCTTGGAAGAGATTGTCCCTTAGACATTTTTTTTTCTTCTTCTTTCAAGATTAAACAAGCCTAACGTCCGTTATTCTCTCCTCATAGTTTATGAGCCCCATGGCTCAAATCACCTTAGTAGCCCTCTGTTACGTCCTCTCTCCTTTTTTTTAAACATTATTGTTTTCATTTGAGGAACTTGAAAATTGACTGGAGAAATACAGAACCCAACAGTGCTGAGAATGATAACTTCCTATTATCTTCTGGCCATACTTTATGTGTAGGCCACTATGCTGTTTGCTTTATTTGCTACAAAAAATGCATCACTGGCTCATTTTTAACTTGGCAACAACCACAATATTACGTTGCTTTCCCACAGATGTTTCATTCAGACAGTTGTTTCCCAGCCTGTTCTGTTGCACTGAGTTAATCAGCACAGGCACAGAACTTCGTGATTGCTCTCACTGAACTTCATGAAGTTTCTACTGGCCCAAAGCTCAGGTTTCTCGAGGTCCAGCTGAACTGGATTTCTACCACTTGGCATATTAAACTCTCTCCTCTGCAAATTTAATGTGATCTACGAGTTTTATCAGGGTACATTCTGATTCACTAGGTAATTAACAGAGATATAACACTACTGGCACAGTCCCTCACAGGCCATTTGCTACTTGTCTCTAAGGAGACAATGAGCTACTGAAGATTACACTTTGAACACAGATAAGCATGCAATTTTCATTCAATCTAACAATTCATATCTCTAGGCCATACTTCCACAGCTTCTTCAGTGACAGATGATAACAAAACCCTCATTGAAGTCAAAGTCACGAAATGCTATATGTACTGATGTTCCCATATCTACATAGACATTTAACTGCAAAAAACACTCAGTTTGGTCAAGTTCAACTTGCCCATAGCACATCTGGGTCAACTGTTCTCAACTACCTTGTTGCCCTTCTCACATTCAGAAACAAGTTCCCTGAGGAAATGATATATAGTATTTCCGGGCATGTATTTCCCTAAACTCTCCTTACTTTTCTTAAATTTGGGTATAATGATAGCCTTTCTCTAGTCTTCAGATCTCTGCCATCTTTTTACATAGAAAACAACTGCAATTGCATCACCTATGTCTTTTGGCATCCTAGCATAAATTCCATCCAACTTGATGGATTTGAATATAACCTGTTCAGCGCTGCTTGTAATTATGCTCTCCTAAGATATCTTTGTTTTCATACAAAATCCATACAGGAATTTATAATGCCTCTTGCTCAATGACCCACGTTGCAAGAGAGGTCATCTCTTGCCCACACACTCAATCCCACACTGCTTGGGCTCTGAGAACACAGTATTTATCCTCATCTCACCCTTTTTAAATAGGAAAGTGCTCTAGCCCCTGACCTTAATGAGGAGCCATCTAGCCAAAAGTACTTCTTACTAGTAGCCAATGATATTGGAAAGAAGAGGAC
Source organism: Zapornia atra (assembly GCA_013400835.1). NCBI lineage: Eukaryota > Metazoa > Chordata > Aves > Gruiformes > Rallidae > Zapornia > Zapornia atra. Next base: position 16,673 of record VZTU01012620.1, on the reverse strand, counting down.
CCCAATCTTTTGAGCACTAGGCCTCTAAATACTGATGAAGGGAGAAGAACAGAGAGCTGAGAAACACCCACAGCACAAAGAGAAAAATTTTTACCCTACCCATAACAGTATCCCCAAAATATCTGAACAAACAAAGAAAAAGAATAACTCACATTTCAGACACACTTGCTTAACAGGACTAAAATTACTAGGTTCCATTTGGGTTCTGCTAGGATGTGATTCCTTCAGGGGAATAAGACCCCCCTTCACTGACCTACAATCTGCTGCAGACTAGTCACCACTTACTTCTGAGTCGAGAAACAGGAGTATGCAAATGTTCTCTTACAGCAAAGTTTCCAGAGGTCTTCAGACAAACACCACTGTGATGCTGGCGACTCTCAGTGCTAGGTTAGAACAAAAGAAGACAAGCCATTTCCACCGTAGGCAGTTTTTAAAAACTACTCCCACACCATATGTGTTAATACAATACATTTGTAGTGTGTTAATCTCATTTTCTTGTTATCAGTAAAGTAGAAACACAAGTGCAAAGCACTATATTGCTCCTCTTCATTCAGCATATGGCACACTGGCAGATTTCTGTATTTGATTTGAAATCTACCACATTTACCCAATTCCAATGTACCTTGTGCCACAGATTAACACTCACGTCCTTTGCTGTGCTTCCTTTGCTTCCAAGTACTAATGCCACACTATTACATAGAAAATGCACATCTCCAATGCACATATGAGTAAACACAAAGTGCAGATGCAAGAGACTTACTATACCAATAAAATCAGTATGTTCTGGCAGGAAATGTTCTCACAATGATTGGGATAATTACACTTGTGGCCCAACATATTTGGCTCTCATATCATGCAGTTCTAGTGGACCTGTATTAATACAATGTTTATATATATCTGAACATACGTTCCCTTGCTAACACTACCCCAGATATTCACAATATATTAGAAAGATGATTTAACTAATGAAGAAATGCTCAACACAAAAAAGTGCCTTCTGTAGTTGTAGGTTTACAACTTATGAACAGGAGGTCAAAGAAAACCAAAAGCTGATATATTTTATCTTAATTTTTCAGTCAGATTCTTTTGAATTTGTTCTTTAAAGAAAAGAAGGCAAATTTCCATAAAGTATGGAAAACATGGCATTTAAAAAAGATAAGGCAATGAAGTATGACCTTTTCATCACAGAATTATAGTTACCCTTAATGTATTTTCCTGGCTTTAATATTCCCAAACCTTCAAAGCAGGTGTCAAATAGATGCGATACCTCTATTAGTGCAAGTGGAAAGTTCTGTTTTGGCAAGAATTTTTCAGAACACTGTACAGAATGAAACCCCATTACCTATGCGACACCCTAGTGAAAGTTCTAGAATTAATTTAAAGGAAACTGCTACTGGAAAATATAAGGCAATTAGAAGTATTCCAGATAGGATATTTTGGGCATTATATTTTGTACGGACAGTATACAAGGTTGCACATAGCAGATAAAAGTTTCAAAGACAGACAAAATGAGAAAAAAAAAGTGCAAAGAGGTGCCCATTTTATTTTATAAATGAGTCAGCAGTACGGGGCGATGGTATCTCTACAAAGCTACATGGAGCAACGCACCAAATGCCACCAATGCTACCATAGAGTAAAATATAAACAGCACAGAGAAGAAAAATATATGCTTAGAGTAAAAATACATGCAAGGACTTGCATGCATCACATGAAAAATATGCCTATTGTCTTGATTACTTCCAGTTATCAGACATAATAAATTTAGCTTACTCATGTTGCCCACGAGACACGACTCAAGTTTGCTGCTATATATCTAGGAATGCTGGAAGACCTACTTGTATAATTCTACTTTTTATTTTTATAGCACTTTAAGGGCTCACAGTCACAATCACATTAGTCACATTAAGAGTAGGCGTATGTGGAAAATAAGAGAACTACTCTCTTTGAAGGCACCCTGTCATTTAATGCAACATAGCTTTACTTTTACAGTATTGTGACTGTTTTAACGTTTTGAACACATGAACCTTAGATCAGAGACATTCCTATGAAGGGCTCCGAATCACCTTACTTCATCTTCCAGATCAAGACTTATGCAGGTTGCCATGGAAATTAAATGTTAGTGACAAGTAGAGTACTTGGGTTTTGATAAATGCAGATGATGTTGCTTCAGAAGGCAAGAACTTCCCTGTTTTCAAGGATGAAATCAGTGATGGAAACTCGGCATTGCGTATAATTTTTTTCATTTTTCAACATGACTATCCAATTTTCAAGGTGAAATACTGATAGTGGGATGTGCCAGCCTAAAACCTTTAAGACTGGAAGTTTAAAATCACATTTAACTTCGAGAGCAAAGCAGAAGCAGTCACAAAGCAGCCTGTCCTCCTACATACGTCACCATCCTGGTCCGGGGGAAAAACAGCCTTTCAGAAAGACAACAGAAACGTGTTCAGTATTAATGCAACTTCAGCCTGTTTATGATTCACCAGCAGAAAGGTGGCTATTGAAATACAACAATTTATTGAAAATCAAAGCTGCCATAAAAGGTAGAATTGACAGGCAAAAGGTTTCTGAGAGAGACCTTAGAAGACATGCATCCCTGCCCCCAAAAGTGTCATAGTACAAGCAGCTAATACATCCATATGCTGTGATTGACTCGCAGTCTAGTTTTGAATTTGCAATTGGTTCAACAGTATCACTCTTTTGGTGGAGTCTACAGACCTCATCTTTAGATGTGGGATGTTACCACGTCATCTTAGAAGTAGATAGTTTCATCTGATCCCCAACGTGCTTGCTGGAAATTCTTTGTGGGCGAGTTTGTCAGCAGTAAGCAATGCCCAATCAGCTTGAAAAACCTTGAGCTAGCCAAACCAGAGAACGCAATGCTACCCTCTGCAAATAAACAACTGCCTACATCTCAGTTGTATACAGTCCAACGGAAATCTTCTGCAGAAAAAAAATGCTGGACCAAAACACTTGATGCCCCATGTAAGGAGCATTCCAGTACCAGGAACTGAACATCCCTTCTTCGTACATCAACTGACTTGGACCCTGTATCAAAGACCAGTGCATAGTTTTTAAGCCAGGTGCATTCATTTTAGCATAAATACAAGGCAGCTTCAGAACATGGTGGAGACAGGCTAAATTTTTCCCTGAGCCACAGGGATTAATACACAGCTAGCAGATTGCCTGACGCTGCATAGCAATGAAGGATCAGCAACAGGCCAAAATGAAGGTGAAGTGACACATCTCAGGCATGAAATCGGTCTTTATGGACACAGTTAGACTCCTTATCTCCTCTCTCAGCTTAGTGACAACAGAACTAGGCAAAGGAACAAAACCAAATGCCTTGGAGAAAACAGAAGAATAAGGAAATAGGGGAGAGGAAACAAAAATTAACTAAGAGATGCATCAAGATCCAACACATCCCATCACATTGATAGATTGTTTAGGATGCCCTTAAACCTTGAATTCAAGCATAATAGAAACCCACAGGCCACTTTGAGGATACACGGGACAAGGCAGCAGTCACTGAACATAAACATAAGCATGAAGAAAAACTGAAACTACAGCTAGACAACATTACGGCAAAAGTCATGGCTATCCACAGAACCCTGGAGGTTTCCCACTGAGTTGATAGGTTTGACTCAGGCATCTAGGTGCAAGATTTGATGCACACAGCGGAGCATGGCATAGATACCCTGGAACCTCTGGAATCCTTGCCCTCTCCTCTCTGCAAGTGTCATCAAGTTTATTTCAGATGCAAAAAAAAAAAGCACCAAAAAAAGAACGGAGGGGATCACTGACATTTAATTCCATACCAGGAGTGCATTAGCTTGGACAGTTTGCTCTGGAGTATCTGATAAAGATAGCAGCAGTGAGGGCTTGAAGGACGTCACTGGTAAAAGACATTGCCATTCAGTGTCTGTAACATCTTGATCTGGGATTTTACTTCTTCCCACAGATAGCAAACTGAAGGGCTCCATAGGGAAGTACAAGCAGAATCACATCAAAGTGATAATGTATTTTACTGGAGAAAGGATCATAGGGCATGTAAAGAGCTAGGCTGAGAAATTCCAGCTGTGGTCATAGGAGTAAAGTGGAATTTACTGTATGCAAAGTTAGACTACATAACTATCAGATCTCCAGGTTTCCATAAACAAATCTTTTGTCAGAAAAGCAAGTCTTCAGGATCAGATGTAAAGCACCAAGGTTGCAGTTATACGAAGCTAGGGTTAACTAAGGGTATAAATCTGTCACAATAAATTTAGAAATGTGAATACATGAGAGTTTGGGTGTCTTATTAATGGCCTGGGGCCCGACGGTCTCAGTCTCTTCAAAAATTTTTTGTCCAACAAAGGAGCTTGGTGCTTCACGGCTATGACATTCAATTTGATAGCCAAAGGAAATCTAGAAGCAGTCCTGGACTGTGACGTTCCCCTTGACTCAAAGCTAGAAGCAATGAATAAGCTGATGTCACTGCATGCAATAGGAGTTTTGCTTAGGGCTCCTTCTGTAACAAAATTTCACCCTGAAAATTGTCCTTAAAATTACGTTTAAGCAGAATCACGCCATCCATTTCAGACTAGCTGATAACAAAAATAAGTCCCATTGACAGCACTCTGAACATGTACAACATCAGAAAGTGTTCTGTGCTGGGCAAGCAAGTCCTTTGCTCCCCCTGTGTGGTCAGCATCCCCCTGCACTTCCCCTACCCCCAACACAGCACCTCTGTAGTCCCCAGATTGAGCTATGGGCATATAATATTTCAGAAGAATTTCAGAAGAAAAGTCATTATTTTTATACTTAAAAGACTTTTTAATACTAATGCCCAATAAGACTGCATGTTTGCGAATAAGCAATGACAGGTGGTAAAAGCAGATGGTTTTGAAAAGATCTGCAGCAGTCCCTGGCTCCACCATCCTAGCAGCTCCACAGGATACTGGCAACAAAAGTGATTTCCCTCCTCTTCTTTCCTCGTCTTACTCAAGAAAACCAGCAGCAGCTGACCTCTCTGGCTGCCACAAAGCCAGGACCGGAATGGCAAAGCCCACTCACTCATGTTCTTCATCCCACCTCCACACTGCTGCTGCCTCGCTGCAGAAGCCCAGCCGAATGCAAGCCACTGATCCAGGCTAACTGGACGGGTGGTCATCTGACAGCAGCCACAAATCCACCTCTGCATTTGCCAGTCCCAACCAGGAACAGAGCAGGCAGAGCTCCTGGTTACAGTAGCCTAGCACTATAGTTACTCACCACAGATCTTGACCACTTTGCTTCTGGGAGTTGCTGCTGAACGTTATCTCTGACCATGCCAGAGGAGGTCACTGAGCATCACTGAACACTCTAGCACATTATCCAGGCACAAATACCTGCTGCCAGCTGTCAAAAGCCCTAGCTCTTGTTTCTGAAGGTCTTGGTGAAGGAGGCATCTCAGATGCTTCAACCCCGTATAACTAATGGTGAATAACCTTGGTGTCCTTAGTAAGAGTGATTCAGCAATGGGGAGCAAAGCTCAGAAAGGCATCACTGTTATTCACATTGTATCTCAAATCAGAGGGAGTTGGCAAAAAAACCTGTTACAAATATAAATGAGAAAAGTATATTTCTAAATAAGTGTTGTGTGTTTGGCCAAAACAGTGCTGCTTGCTGCAGCCACAAACTTCTCCAAGTTACTCCTATTTGTGATTAGGGAGCAAAGACCTATAAGGAAATAGTTTTCTGCACACCACATCAGCTGTAGCACACCACTGTTAAACTGGGCTGTTAGCTCTCTTCTGAGATATCACAGAACGCCAATAAAGATGAATCAGGCAATTTCATGTACCACCAAGCAATCATTAAACGGTACCACCTTTGGCTGCTATCAAACCATTTGTACAGCCCATTGTTAACTCCACAGTACAACCATCTCAAAGAGCATTTTAGAAGATTGCTGTACTCTGTTAATACCTACGCATTTTGTGAATAAATTAATAATCTCTCTTTTAAGATTTGCTGAGGTCTATTGTAGGAATTGCTCTCCTAAAAAAGGGACAGCACCTTTTCTCTATAGCATCTCTGCTTTTCAGATTTTCCTCAGGAACAGGCCTAATTGACTCAACGTGAACGTAACACATGTTCTTGCTTTCCATTTCCTCAAAGAGTTTAAGCATATAGCTTTCCAAGAATCTGTTCTTCACTGTTCACCTAGAGCACCGTTTGTAAAATCACAATCAATTTACATTTTCATACTTTCACTCTCACTATCCAGTCAGTTTCTGATAGAATATTCTAGAGAGTCCTGTGACAACTACGCTATATTGATATTCAGAATCCCCCGAACAAGAAAAGGCTATCCTGAACCACCTATGGCAAAATAAATCCACATTTCCCTACGTGAAATCAGGGTACGTTTCCTTCCTTCAGTCAATGGGTATCATGGTTACTTTCAGGAAGGTAAATCAAAGAAAGGAGTTGTCAATCCAGCTGGCTCCAATTTTATACAACATTACAGGAACTGTTGTGAAAACTGAGTTTGCTGTAAAGGTGAACACAAGCCATTCAAACCTGGAGTCAAAAACTTAGATTTGCCTCCAGAGAACTCTCCACAGTAAAATTTCTTCCCTGTTGGGCACAATAAAACATAGATCTGGGCTTGGATAAGACGAGGCTGAAAGCCAGCATTAGAAATTAAATTGTAAGCATCCACATTTGTGACTAGTCCTGCCATTCTTGCATGCATGAAGCAGCCATTAAGTTTTGTATTTGTTCTGTTAACCCCACAGGACAACTTACTGCTTCTCAAAGCAGATACAGGTGATGGACACCAGCATAATGGGTTAAAAATTAAATGAGGTATGAGGAGAACCTTTAATATGCACCGCTTATAGGCACAGCTGCTCCACAATTTCTTTCAACAGAGAGAAAACATTGGAGTTCAACGCAAATAGTCTATTTTTGTGGCACAAGGTATCTTAGTCCGTGATCATGGGTGGAAAAAGAAAGCATTGTGCAACTTCCAGTCACTTGAAACTGCCCAACACTAGGTCCACACAAAATGAAACACACGTACAAGCAACCTTTGCGAAAGCCAGCTAATATAAGCTTAGAACTGAACACAATTGTAGTCAAATTACAGGTATTTCTGCCAAACCTTCAATATGCCTCATGCTTTAACAAAAAAGAAACTAGCCAGAGATTTGAGGGAGACGGGATTTCCAGTTTCCAATAATTACCAATAGAACATTAATTATATGCCAACACACATGATCGTACTACTGGTTATTTTGCTGTGTAAAGACCTAATTAGCTGTAATTTTAACTGTATATCACCCAAGACAACTGCATTTTCTAAAGGAAGCCTGAAAGCACTATTTAAAAGGGTTTTTTTAAAAATCCCAACTCCCCCTGCAAAACAACAGTAAAAACATCTACCTCAGCTGATGTTAAAAAAACCCACTCAAAAAATTGAGTGGACAAAATATAATACAAGACAAAGCATCAGTTGTAATATATTATTTGCAGTGATAAAAATAATGAAAATTAACACATGCCAGATATGGCTGCATCTAAAGAGGGCTGAGATGCTACAAGTGCACGGTGACCCATGGTGGTACTACCCAGCAGTCTGGGGATCGATTCACAGAAGTCCAGGAGACCTCTCAAGAGAGAGAAAACTAGGGAAACGCTACCCCTTGTGTGCTCCCTATGACCATGACCATCCTGCGCAGAGAAATTAACTGTTGTCAGCATCATCAGAGCAACAAAGAGCTCACACCACAAACCCAGGGTTTATGTTCACTTCCCTGACGCAACGGGGCCATGGGCAAACACAGAGCAAAAAAGAGTCTGAAGCTGAAGTAGTCTGCAATTTAAATACAGGATAGCAGACTTAGAAGCAACAGGACTGGTGGTAAGGGTATAAATGGGTCAGTGGCAGAACCGATCCCAAATCTAGATTCTAAGCTCTAGATCCTGGGCAGAAAGAGGTAATTTTTTTAGCATGCCAGAGCATACCCTACCTCCTTCAAGAATACAGGTATTTAAAGCAATTTTCTTTCCTTCAAGTTACCTCTTTCAGTCAGTTCATCTGGCCTTTGAGGTGTACATTTACACAGGTGACTGGGGACAGACAGGTATCTCTCTTCACTCTCCAAACTGACCAGATAAAAGCCAAACCCAATCTGGAAGCCACGCAGAAGTGTTAACATGAGCTGAGCGAATGCATTGGACTGCAGGTCCTTTATCATTTTAATCAGGTTCAAATGGTACTCCAACCAAACAAGATGAGGATCAGCCCACTCTTTCCCCAAGTGCAACTCCTTGGTGCATTTTAGTCATGCATTGAGTCAGAACCAGGAACTCATCCAACTCAAAACCAGGCCAACAGCAACAGGAGTGGATTTGCATTTGGCCACAAGTGATAGACCCAGCACAAGTGAGAGATGAGGAATGCACAGCCAGAGGTGAGGCAGACAGGCTGACCCTTTAGCAGGAGCCAACATTTATGGCAAATTATTTAAATGACTGCTGAACCTTTGCCTTGCAGAGCAGCAAAATTTGGTTAGCTCCAGCACAGCTTCATATTAATACTGGTGAACAGCTCCTGGACAAGGACTGCCTTTGTGTAACAGCTCATTGCATCAGGGCAGTGAACATGCTTCAGATTATACTTATTTCTACCTACATCTGGAGATGCCTAACTCTTTGCGTGACCTACCGCTAATGACTTAGAAAACGTTAATCTCATTGGACAGCACTGCAATATTCCAAGTTCCATTTCTAAAGCCTCCTTTGTGGACCCAGGACCCTTAGGGAAGAAGAATGCTCTAATTTTTAATAGTAATAATGGTATAATAATGCAGCTACAGAGCGATGCTAACATTATCCCCTGCAGCAAATATCCCCAATGTTTTCCTACAAACACAGCAAACCAAAAAAAATCTAACAAGATAAGCAGTAGTCCCTTGCCAAGTCAAGCTCTCATCAGTAGTTTCTCCAACCCCACTGAGTTACTCTCCACTGCCCTTCACCTTCTATGAACTACTCAGATCTGTGTCATCATACACACATGCCAGGAAAAGGGATCTCTCCTCCCTTTCTCACATCAAAACCTTTTTTTTCCTCCTTTCCTATGCCCTCATTTACATGATCCCTCCCTTGTATAGATTAAAATTCCTCGTCATTAGGGAAAAAATCCTGCAAATTAATCAGAATTAAGAGAGAAAAAAAAGGGGGGTTGGTTTTTTTTTGTTTCTTTTTTGGTGGTTTTTTTGTTTGGTTGGTTTTTTTACAATAGTTTAATGCTGCAGACTGCCTCTGTGGAGTGAGGACCTATGCTTTGCCACGGGATTTGAAATCACCAGTATCTGGCACAGGGCACTCACTTGTACTCTCTACACTGTAGAGAATACATGGTACTCCACTGTACCATGCAGACCAAATGGTGGTCTCTCTGCCTTTGATTGTATTCCCAGACACAGTCCTTCTGCCCTGTCATTATCTATGTTCTCCCTGCCAGCATACACCCCATCCCCCTCCTGACACCTTCCCAACCCACCCATCCACACCCCAGCCAAGATCCAGGTCTGTTGGATCTGAACTGACTGTGGGGAAAGCACAGGATGTTTATCAAAGCTGCTTCCACAACAGAGCCACAAACTTTCTGCCTCTATTAACAGGCCATTCCCTACTACTTTTCTGGCAGTGTATCTCTAGATTCTTCTTTTTTTTTTTCCCCCAGCTGACATGCTACAGGTTTTATTTACTCAGGCTTTTCTTACATGGTCTTCAAGACATTTTAAAACTACATTTCCCCACCACTAATCTAAACAAGCCTTAATAAGGATTAGAATTGAAACCCAACTTGCCAGAACTGAGGAATTTGCAGCTTTGCTACAGTATCAGATGCATCCCCAAACATCCTCTAAATATAGTAAAAGGATGGCCTAAATCTGCTATTGCTTCATGTTTAATTCAGATATCTTTGAGTGAGCGCATCTCTCTCCCCCCAATTTTCTATTCTCATATCTATGTGTTGAAGTTCATGGTGACTTTAATTTGGTTGAACACCCCAAAAGACAGAGGAAATGTTTTAAAAACTTGTTTCCAAAAGACTATAGTTTATCAGAGAGAGAACACAAATAGATCTGGAGATTAAAGCACTACATTATAACAGGGATTTTACTACTTTTCTGAAGAAGCTATTGGTGTAATTTCTTTTAACTATGTAGTTAATTTAAAGAGGAGAACATTATACCGTCATGAACAGAACTTGACCTTTCCTAGTTCAAGAACATTACAGGTAAGGAGGAGGTGATGATGCTTTTGATATAGTAGATACAAATGAAAACAAACTCCAGCAGCAGATCTCTGAACTGCCATCAGCTTCTTATCAAGTGGAGATGAAGGTTCCCAGAATGCCAGCACACGCAGAAAGTTACACTCTAAAGTAACATTCCTAAGCAACATGAGCCTTGGTATCAAAAGCTTCTGGAAGGCCACGTACTTGATGGTACTTTGGGATCATTTAATAGTGCCACATTATACTTACTTTAATACAAATTCAAGTGAACCACGATGAGAGCAGATACAGAGTTTGGAGTGGATTTTTCTAGCCAAATGATGACCTTCATGGATGGCAAAATCTCAGTCTAAACAATGATGCAAAACTAGCTTTTTTTACTGAATTTATAGTGCAATATTTCTGGGTGAAGCAACTCCCGTTTAGTTTTACTACTTCCTACTGAAAGATAATGGTCTGTCGTTAGTTATTTGTCTCTCTAGTTATGCCCTTAAAAGGCTCTGAGTCAAACACGTAAAAGTAAATTGTTCCAAGTAAGAACATTACTGTAAAGGACTGTATAAGACAAGACAAGGTCACATGTCTCCAGTTTCTAGAAAACCAAGGATATCTGCACAGGACCCTGTAACAAAATTTGGGTTAAATTTTTGTGGTGCCATGTGGGTGGGCAGCAGGGGTAACCAGTAGTTTCCCAATCAAGACACAGAAAACAGGACCAAGGCTTGGAAGAAGGAGCCTTCCTCATACAATTAAATCTCTATTGCTGTCTAACACAACACTTTAAAAAAAATAAATTAAAAAATAGGCCTAATAGGAGGGAAAACACGGAGGCAAACCTCCCATAAAATTACATCTTCCTAATTTTTTTTTGTTTATTCTGTAACAGCATCGCACTGAAGATTACCCCTATCCGGAGGAAACCCTGCTGTGAAACTGAACAGGAGCCGCTCACCACATCCTCTCCTCAGACACAGGCTCGCACTCCGGCTTTCACCGTCCCAAGGAGAAGCCGAAGAGCCGACTGGGCAGGGGTCGCCGCTTCCCTCCCCCGGGGCACCAGCCAGCACCGGGGGTCCGGTCCCACCCGACCCCGCCAGGTACGGTTCCCCGCCGCCCTGAGTCGAGGCTTGCTCCGGGGCCGCGGTACCTGCCCAGCATGACCCGAGCCAGCCCCGGCGGAGCCCCCCGCCACCGCGGCAGCCACGGGTGCTGCAGCCGACCCAGCCCCGCCGCCCCCGGCCAGGTCCCCCTGCCGCCTTCCTCGCCTCCTGGGCATCATCCCTCCACATCATCGCCTCCTTTTCCTATCCCCCACCCCCATATTTTTTTTTCCTCTTCCCTCCCAGTATCCCCCAGAGGGTTGTTACCTTCAATTACCGCTTTCCCGACCAATTCCTGTCTCCACACCGCCGCCGCCCCCACTTTCCCCAGCACACAAGCAACTCCCGACAAATTAAAGGAGGAGGGGAAAAAAAAAGAAAAAGAAAGAAAGAAAAAGAAAAAAAATACAAACCTCTCCTCCCCCTCTGGGTCTGATACTATATATCCGGCCGGGGGAGGGAAAGGAGGAGCAGCGCCTCTTGCTCTGCCTTCTCTGCCGCCTCTCGCACCGAGCGGCTGCGCGTACCCGGGGAGGAGGCTGCCTGCCCAGGGATGCGGACCGGCTCAGGCCGCCCGTGCTCGGCTCGGCTCCTCTCCTCCACCTCGCCTGGCCCTGCTTTCCGTGCGGCTGAGCTGAGGCTAGATGGCAAGCGGCGTGGCTCTGCAGCAGGAGCCGCTAGGCACGCCAAGCGCACCGGGGGCGGGGGAGAGCGGCCATCCCCGGCAGGACTCGGCCCCCGCGTCGTCCCTCCCCGCCTCAAGCCGTCCCCTCTCCCCCGGTCCCCGCCGCTGCCGGCATCACCCAGCGGCAGTGAGGCAAAGCCACGTTTCACTTGCCCCTTCCCTGCGCAGCCTGCCTCCGCCGCTCACCCCCTCCCCCCCGCCGTTAGCCGTGCCGCAGGGTACCCCGGGCACGTCGCAGCAGCCCTCGGAGGAAGTCAGAAGAGCAGACGAGAAAAGGCTCCCTCTCGCAGGGCTCCTCCGCTTACCCGGGTGGCGGGACTCCTCTGCCGGCGCGGCCGCTCCAGGCTCCCCGGGGCGCTGGGGCCGGCGCGCAGGAGGCGAGCTGCGACGGCTCCTCAGCGCCTCCCCGAGCCCCTTCTCTGCCCTCGCCCTCCCTCCGCCTCCTCCTGCCGCGGAGAGCGGCAGCGACGTGCGGGAGCGGGCAGCCGTGCTTTGCGGGAAGGAGAGGGTTGGGCTGCAGCCCCTACACGCGTCCAGGAGCTGAAAGGAGACGGCCGGGGAGGGGGAGCCGACAGCCTTCTAAATCCATGACGAAGGGGCAGGGCAAGCAGTCCCCCGGGTGTCCTCCAAGGTTATTACACCTCCTCCTCTCTTCAGCTTAAGGCAGAATTTACGTCTGTGTTTAAAATGATCAGAAAGAAGGCTGTAAGCAGAAACAGGGCTATAAATTCGGGATGTGAAGAGAATCACGCAATAATGCCTGACAAGCATCGGGAAAAACCTGAGACGTGCGGCATACCTACTCAGCCACAAATCCCTACCTACCTACCTTTGCCAGGAATGTTAATTTCCCCGGTGTGGCTATGGAAGATACACCCTTAGAAAGACCTTTTCAACCAAACGTGAGAACCAGTGGGATGTGACACTTCTATATCCTCTTATTACGCATACAATATGTTTGAGCATTAGTTAATTTTACAAGGTTGTATTTATCTAATTACTGCCTTCAGTTTACGAGTGCTGAAAAAAAGCCAGCTCCAGAGAGGTTGGGTAAGATGCCCACTGATGACTGAACAGTGTCAGAATTCTCAGCAGAACTCCACATGCAAGGGGATTAGGTACTACACTCACAGCTGCAGGTCTCCAGCCTCTAGCTCCTTTCATGAGAAGCTTAAAGGCTACAGGTGCCTGCCATTTCCACATGAGGACTCCCTGAACATGTGTGTTTGTACTCCTGGGCACTAGTAGTTAAAACCTAAGGCTAGGTGGAGTCTCCAAAGCCTTCCCATTTTCACCTCATTCTGACTACTGTTCTTACAGTACATGTCCCACCTGGGCATAGGGCTCTAACAACAACATGGACCATATCAAGGTCCAGATTGCCCAGGACACAAGACCTATATCAATTGCTCTCCGTGTTACACCTACGGAGTTGGAGCGGGGATATATGTGTGGTGTCAGAGCAACTTAGGGAATCCATCCCACGCAAAGGGGTGGGACGTAGGGTGCATTGACTTCATCGTTTGTACAGGTGGAAGAAAGGTTGCTGCCTTCACAAATATCTAGGTGCTATCTCAGGAGGACTGGAGCACTCAACAAGGGAGTGGAAACTCTGGCTTCAATTTAATTTTTTACTTTACAATTTAAAAAGACTGACAACTTCTTTTATTGTTGGACTCCTTGATCCTAAGGATCTTTTCCAAACGAAATGATTCTATGATAGTTTTAGATTCATGCATTGGAAATTTAGCAGGGGAGAAATTGCAAGGAAAGAGACTCTAGGAAGTGGTTCTTACCCAAGGAAGTCATTGGGACTTTCTGTGTACAGAGAGTGACTGATGCTGGGATAATTCTGAGTAAACAGGCTTTTGGTTGCCTGCTTCTCAGTCTTTAACATAAACATCTACCTTGACAGTCTAGCTGGGCCTTTGTCTAAACAGAAAAAGCTGTACCTGGGCCACCTACTTGGCACCAAAATGGGGGACAAGTAGACAAAGATGTGAATTAACAGAGCAGGCAATCAGGGGTGGCTTTGTTCAAAGGCTATGATGTTGCAGTCTGAAAATAACCTGAAGGAAACTTTCTGCAAAGCATAGACTCAGAGAAAACTATCACTAGAATTATCTTTCAGGACATTGAATAGAGAGTTTGATAAGCATCAGTTCTTGCAGAAACTCTTTCAAGAAACATTGCATGGGAGACAAAAGTGCATTCTAATCTATGAACCTATAGACATTCCTTTGTGAAGTTGTGAAAAAACAGGCAGGCTTGAAAAAGTTCCCAACTAAAAGCCAATCAGGATGTTAATCAGGTTGCATGTCAGACAGTTCATGACAGTTTACCAGAAATGTCTAGAAAAAAGTTCAGACCGTAATTTGGTTAAGGAGATTAAGAAACAAGAAAGAATCATTTAGACAGTGCTATTCTGAGAAGGCAACCCTCTGAGATGACGAAAATAAGGTAGTAATGCAGCTCATAAACATGTCAAAGGCTGGAAAAGCTTGGCTGGAAAAATACCTTTTAGCGATATCACTAAAATACCTTTTAGCATCGCAAATACTTAAAAGAAGTAAAAACAGTAAACTCTCCAGGGTACTCTGCCCTCAGGGAGAAATGAGTGAGTTTAGCCTTCATTGTTCTTTCTTGAGTAACCCTCTTAGTTCTGTCAAAATTGCAGTTGACTGAACCAGAGAAAGAGCTGATGCAAGGCTGGGGCTTTAGTGCATATCACAAGGATGAGGCATGAGTTTGAAACCGACCTTGCTAGAGATTGCATACACCTGAACTTCTATCTGAAGAAGTATGAGGAAGAAGGAAAAGTAAGAAAGTTAGTTTTTACATCAAACTACCAACAAATGATTTGATGCAGAGCTGCTTAAGATCCGAAGACCAGAAGATCAGAATGAAAGAGTTCAGTGTTTGAAACACGTAACGATCTTTGGGACATATCAGCCTCAGTACAAAACCCCCTTATCTTTTATGAATGGTGAGCGAAGAACTTCATGATTGCTTCACAGAAGTTAGAGAAGATTGAGCAGCTTAATTCCTGCAAGGTTGTTCAATAATCTTTCTGTTGCAATTGGAGATCTGTACCAGATGCAATGATGCTTTACTATAACCTGTTGACATAGACTTCTTACCCAGTGTCTCATTTCAACATAGGCCAAAGCACAAACATCACCAGCCTCCTTCATATCCTGAATTCAGGAGTATGGTTTAGGTATGAAAAGTTGTCTTTTGAATAGCTTTTTGATTCAAAATGTGTTGTACCTCATAGAATCATAGAATGGTTAGGCCTGGAAGGGACCTTAAAGATCACCTAGTTCCAACCCCCCTGCCATGGGCAGGGACACCTCTCACTAGATCAGGCTGCTCATCCAACCTGGCCTTGAACACTTCCAGGGAGGGGGCATCCGCCACCTTCCTGGGCAACCTGTGCTGGGGCCTCACCACCCTTATAGGGAAGAATTCCTTTCCAATATCCAATCTAAATCTACCTGCTTCCAATTTTAAAACATTCCCTGGTTTTCTTGTAGGCCTCTTCAGGTACTGGAAGGCCACTATGAGATCTCCATGAGGTTTTCTCTTCTCCAGGCTGAACAACCCCAACTCTCTCAGCCTGTGTTTGTAGGACAGATCCGCCAGCCCTGTAATCATCTTTGTGGCCCTCCTCTGGACCCATTCCAACAGTTCCATGTCTTTTTTATGTTGGGGACTCCATAACTGGACACAGTACTCCAGGTGGGGTCTCACAAGAGTGGAGTAGAGGGGCAGAATCACTTCCTTTGACCTGCTAGCCACGGTCCTTTTGATGCAGCCCAGGATACAGTTGGCCTTCTGGTCTGTGAGTGTACACTGTTGGCTCATGTTGAGCTTCTCATCCTCCAGCACACCAAAGTCCTTCTCTGCAGGGCTGTTCTCCATCATATTGTCTCCCAGCCTGTATTGATGATGAGGATTGCCCCGACCCAAGTGCAGGACCTTGCACTTGGCTTTGTTGAACCTCATGAACATCTCCAGCTTGTCCAGGTCCCTCTGGACGACATCCCATCCTTCTGGTGTGTCAGCTGCACCACTCAGCATGGTGTCATCTGCAAACTTGCTGAGGGTACACTCAACCTCACCATCAATGTAATTGATGAAGATATTAAATCATATCGATCCCAGTATGGATCCCTGAGGGACACCACTTATCACAGATCTCCATCTAGACATTGAGCCACTAATGATTACTCTCTGGATGCGACCATCCAACCAATTCCTTATCCACCAAACAGTCCACCCATCAAATCTGTATCTCTCCAGTTTAGAGAGAAGGATGTTGTGGGGGACTGTGTCAAAGGCTTAACAGAAGTCCAGGTAGATTACATCCATTGTTTTTCCTGTGTCCCCTTTTGTGGTCACCCCATCACAGAAAGCCACTAAGTTGGTCTGGCAGGATTTGCCCTTGGTGAAGCCACGCTGTCTCAAATCACCTCCTAGCTTCTAGGAGGATCTGCTCCATGATCTTCCCAGGTACAGAGGTGAGGCTGACAGGTCCATAGTTCCCCAGGTCGTCCTTTTTACCCTTTTTAGAAATGTTACCCTTCTTCCAGTCACCGGGGAC
>VZTU01012619.1:0-25115 GCA_013400835.1 Zapornia atra | reverse complement strand
CCATATGTCTCCACCTGCTCCAAGCAGGGGCCTTCACAGGCTGTAGGTGGGGTCTCTGCTCCCCATCATTGTCCATGGGCTGCAAGGGGACAACCTGCTCCACCATGGTCTTTTTCATTGGCTTCAGGGGAATTTCTCTGACACCTGGAGCACCTTTCCCCCCTTCTTCACTGACCTTGGTGTCTGCAGTTTCTTACATCATCTCACTCCCTTCTCAGGTGGCAAAAAGCAGCTGCTTGGGGCTTTTTCCTTCTTAAATATGTTAACACATAGGTGCTATGACCTGCTGTGGCTTGGCCTTCAGCAGCAGCAATTCCAGCCTTGAACTGGCTGGTATTTATTCTGTTGGTCCTAGGGGAAGCTTCTAGCTGCTTCTTGCAGAAGCCCCCCCTGCACCTTCCCACACACCCACCCACACACACGCCCTCCCCCCCGACCTGCCCCAACCCAGCCATGCAAAACCACAACATTCTGTATAAACACCTATTTAATTTTTGATTATTTACTAATTGCAACATGTATCACAGGGGGAGTTCTGTTAGACTGTTACAGATGCTCTCTGTAAGTCTGGAATTTAATACTCTGAATGCAGAGGAACTGCATGAAAATAATTTCAGAAGATTGGGGGAACACCAGTTACGATCACAGAGTCATTTGCTTTCGCTCTGTAATTCTTCAAGAGTTTTTTGGAAGCCTGGATTTATTCAACTTGGCATTCAAAAGGTCACAGCAGACAATCCTAATTTTGTACTAACAAAAGTTTCTTTTGGCCTGGAATTTATTTTAAGACCTTAAAAAGGTCACAACTTCTTGTATTAGTAATATACTACCTTTATGTGTACTAGCAGACTCTTTTCTGACTCCTGCATAGCCTTGGATTATGATCTTGCAAATGGTTGTGTATCTAATTTTATTAACATAGATAAAATATTCTACATACACACAACTGTCTGTAGTATAGTCGCCATTCCCCTAAGGTCAAGAACATTTTAGTGGCAGAAAACAGGAACAGAATTGTGAAAATCACTAATATTTTTAATTTTGTGTATTACAGAGAAACGTTCTGTTTGGTGGTATATGCTAACACCATAAAAAGATTTGGGTGTATTTCCAAAACACACACTGTCCAGCAATGTGCCATATAAGACACAGTCAGAAGCAACTGTTGTAGCTTTTAATTGTCTGTACTGCAGCATTATTTCCCTATCAAATACCAGGATCCTGCTGAAAATCGGAGCAGCGTCAGACCTCTAGAAGAAAGTCATGAGAGGTTTTTGTGCTGCAAACTTGTAAATGCTACACATCTTGATCTACAAATGAAAATCCCAAACTATTGTATTGAACAGCTTCAAAATGACTACTTGGTTAGCAGCACTCCAGTGGTGACAGCTGTATTAGTGCTTGTCAGCTTCTCAACAGAGGCAATCGTGTCTTATGGCTCAACATGTCTCTAGACTCCCAGGTTGATTTCTTTTTCCTTCCTAGAATCTGCAGCAAGTCACGGTTAGGATCGATACTATTACCTCAAGCCACAGTGGTAGATCATGACAGAATATATCAGGGAGCGCTAGAACTGAGAGATAAATTAGGGCATAGAGGGGGTTGTTCTGTTTGTGAGGAGGAGAGAAACAAGGGAAAGCATGAAATTCTGCACTGAAAAAGTAGGGATTGCAGCAGGCAGTGGATGATTGCCTGAGCTGGGATCCCATTCAGAAGTGCAGGGGCAGGGAACTGAGGCACACCTCTTTGCATGACCTGATACGGGTGGGAAATGCTGCTGCTCTTCATTTCTTGTCATGGAAGATGCGTTTGTCCACAGAGGTACTCATGGCAGTATCTGGACAAATTAAGGTTAGGTAAGGTTTTCATCTCACAGTTGAATTGGCTAGGAATAATAAAAAATACTAGCTGTCATAGCTCTGCCAGCAAGCATGGTGGTATAAAGATAATGGTGTAGAGAAAGACGTGCTTAATGCAATCTGCAGAAGTGATGCATATTTCGTAATGATCCGAGGATGACCTCATTATGCTACTACC
This sequence comes from Zapornia atra, assembly GCA_013400835.1. NCBI lineage: Eukaryota > Metazoa > Chordata > Aves > Gruiformes > Rallidae > Zapornia > Zapornia atra. The sequence continues at coordinate 23,078 of VZTU01012619.1, read as the reverse complement.
CAGGCATTAGGAGTGGTATCAAGCTAACGTCATTGCACTGCCATCTGGTGACAAATGTTGGAATTATCAGTAGAACCTATAATAGAATAACTCAAGTGAAAATAAAGATTAAAAACCTACAATAAAATGTTATCTCCGGTCCCAGATGAACAGGATGACTTGGATTTTCTATTTTTAAACCTGGTGGGCAGGCCTCCTTTCTCTGTTCTCAATATTATCACAATTCAACAAGATGTATTCATTGTTTTTACATGGAGAGAAATGTATATGAATCACATTATAAAATAATCTGTAAAACCTAGCCTAATACCGTTAGTAGTCACATATGTGCATGCCATATTAATAGGGGTTTTTTTTGCATGAATGAAAACCAGTATTACAGAATTATCCAAGTATGAGAAATCAGTATTAGTCAGAGAATCAGAGAATGGTGTGGATTGGAAGGGACCAGAAAGATCATCTAGTTGCAACCCTGCCCTGCTATGGGCAGACACCCTTCACTAGACTAGGCTGCCCAAAGCCCCATCCAGCGTGGCCTTGAACACTGTCAGGGAGGGGGCACCCACAGCTTCCCTGAGAAGCCTGTGCCAGGGCCTCAACATCCTCACAGGGAAGAATTTCTTCCTAATGTCTAATCTAAATCTTCGCCCTTTCAGTTTAAAGCCATCACATCTTGTCCTGTCACTATACTCCCTGATAAACAATCAACCTCCAGGTTTCCTGTAGGCCCCTTCAGGAAATGGAAGGCTGCAATAAGGTCTCCCGGGAGCCTTCTCTTCTCCAGCCTGAACAAGCCGACCCTCTCAGCTTGTCTTCAGAGGAGAGGTACTTCAGCCATCTGATCATTTTCATGGCCCTCCCCTGGACTTGCTCCAACAGCACTACATTCTTCTTATGTTGGGGACCCCACAGCTGGATACAGTACTCCAGGTGGGATCTCAAAGAAGTGGAGCATAGGGGCAGTACCACCTCCCTTGACCTACTGGCCACCCTGTTCTTTATGCGGCCCAGAATATGGTTGGTTTTTAGGGCTGCAAGCACACATTGCCAGGTCATGTTGAGCTTCTTGTTGTTTATTCTTTTAAACAACACTGCTCTCATGGAAACAAGGACTGCAGATAGACGAAAATATATTTGTCTGTGAAAATGTCCTTTGTCAGATGGACACTTAGGCTCGACAAAGTTACCTAACTTTTCCAAAGCTACTTTCCTTGCTAATATCACCAATGCATACAGCACACTTGATTTTTAATATTTTCAGCAGACTCTCTTTGCATATGCTTTAGAAGAGTGACAATTGACTACTAAGGCAAGCAGGAAGTTAAAGTCTTAAGGAAGCATTTCCCAAATATATTTAGCCCTTAGTTTATCTCTAAACAACCATTCTGTGTGCTGTCAGCACATCAGGCAGTAGAGCTTCCTGAGGGGCTGGGATTAGGTTAGAAGAAGGAGCTGTTTGTGTGGCACAGTTAAAGTGACTGGGAGGCACCCAGAAGGGCTGAGCTCCTAGCCCTGGAAGAAAGCAGTGCCACAAACGTGTTATTCAGGCCATTTTCTTCCAAGCAGTTTAACACAAACTCGGGCAGTTGCAATTTACCACCAAGCTGGGCAATTAGCCCAACCAGAACAACCCGCAGGCCCCAGAGGCGTTCCCCTTCACACTTCCCACTGGGTATATTTGTCTTTCTCCGGCCTCAGGAAGCCTCTCTCTTCCTCTGAAGTCCTACCACAACACATGGTGTGCAGACAAACTTGAACCACTCTCTGACACTTTAAGCCTGGTATGAGCAGATGAAAACTGCTCTGCCAAATCACAAAATGACCTGCTATTCTTCATCCCATACTGTGTGCACCATGGAAAGGGTCCACCACCAGTCTGCCTGTGGTTATGTCTCTACACAGCAGCTACCACCCAAATAGCTACATGCTAAGGTCATGAAAACAATCTTTGCTGTACAATCAAAGTGAAATGTATGGTTACTTTTAAAATACCTTCTCATTATTCAACCACTGTGGAAGAGTTGAAAGAATTTACCTATGCCACAAAAGGCTTTTAACAGGATAAAGTCTAAAAAGCCAGTAACACTAACAACTACATGGCTTTAAAGACTTTTCATTCACAGAATCACAGAATCTTTAGGGTTGGATGGGACCTCTAGAGATCATCTAGTCCACGCTCCCTGCCAAGCAGGTTCACCTAGGGAACAAGGTGACAATTCCAGGTGACAAATTCAAGGGACAATTCACTTGATGTCTAGTAGGATGTGGTAGATGGCCAATGATTGGTTGTCTTTTTACTCCAAATCATCTCTCACAATCTGTAGGAAAATGTATTTATTTCTTGCATTTGATTATTTGTATCTTCTCTAACTAAACTAATCTCTTCTGTAGATTTTCTTACATGATTCATAATTTCTTTTGATTTTCCTTTCAAATTGGGGCAGAAGAATATTTCTCTGTGAATTGACTTACTTAGTTTTCCACAGTACCACTGGGGCTGAAAATGTTCTGTAATCTGAACAATTTAAGAACCCTTGCAATAGATCATGACTATGATCTGGAAAAGTGTGAGACAGAATTAGAAACATGTAAACTGAATTTTCAGTACTATCTAATACTTTTACCTAAACGTCTTTCATTTCACTCATATCTCTCAATCACCCTTACAGCTAGACAAAAAATAGTCTTTATAATCTTTGAGCATTTTCTATAGGTCAAAATATTTTGCCACCCTGAGAATTCAGTAACGTAAAAATTTTACCTAATCAAGATTATGAAATAATGAACAAATTAGGTGAATTGAGATATTGTTTTGAAATACTTTTAAAAATATTTTATTTCAATTTTATGTTACTTAATTCTTTTTAAGGTAGGATGTGGTTTGTCTCCAGTGTAGTTCATGGGAATTCAGGAGCTGCCATAATAGAGAAACCCTAAAGCCCATCCTAGTTCATCATGCTACCTTTGACAGGTAGCTGATGCCAAATGCATAAGAGAAAAATGAAGACCTGTCTAGGAGGTAGATGCAGGTAGCAAGTGCACAGTTTTACCATAAACAAAAAACCCCAAACAAACAAAAAAATAAAAAATAATGCAAGATGTGTAATCTCAAAGTCACTAAATTAAAATTTGTCAGAAAATAATTTTGTTTCATGTTGGGCAATGTGGTATTAAACTGTTTTCAACTTGTTATAGTTTGTATTGAATATTTTTAAACTCAGGTATTTGTCTAAAATCATGCCACACACAGATTTTAAAACATGTATTTTTATTATTTTTGCAAATCTCAAGTCTTGCAAGCATGGCTGTGCCCAGCAGCACCACTTACACTGCTCCGTAGAGCCTCTGCTCCATGTTTTCCCCTGACATTTCTTACTGTCCCTGTCTTGTTTCTTTAGCCTACAGGGTTGGTTTTTTAACACACTGTTTAGCTGCTTGTACAGCTGCATGTGAATGGGATGGGGGAACTGATCCAGCTAAAAGAATAAATGAGGGAGAAGAGAAGCAAGTGAAGGGTTGTTTAAGCCAGTGTTGATAGCAAATAAATGTAGAACTACATTTCATCCTAGTCTCAAACAGCATCTGTTAGAGCTTTCAGCTTCCCTGAGGCGAGGGAAGAAACACTCCTTAAAGTACTATCTCCTTAGATATCCAGAATTTGGAGGTATCCACCTGTGTAAGCATGATAGAGTCTGTCCCGTAACAACTACAATTTGGGGATTTGAGGAGGAAGCCTAGCAGATCCTGCTGTACATAAAACTTTCCTATCCCTGTGTCAGCCCTCACTCTTCAAGTCTTGACAGCTTCCTGGTACACTGCTCATAGTAGGCTGAACTGGAACAAATGAGACATGAGCACGTTTCTTGTTCCCAGCTCTTCTTGAGATTAAGGTGAAGTTACCTTGGCAAGGAGGAAGCTCAGCTAGAAGGCAGGCATCTGAGAAATGTAACACATTGATTTGTGATGGTAAAAGTAACTATAAACTTTAGCCTAGTCAAAACATTAAATGCAGACCCACTTTTTTCCTCCAAAGTTAGTCTATGTAATAGTCCAATATAGTCCATTTTATCTGTCCAGACCTAAATAAAGAAAGACACAGGCTCCCCAGTTAATCTCTCAAACAAGCTTTAATCCCAAAATATATGAAAAGGCAGTGTAGCTCATTCAGCAAACAAATACAACAAACTGCTCTGCATACATGCAGGTCAGGCATCCTCACAGCAACAGCCTGGTCTCAGAGAAAACCTTTTGCACTTGAAGACAACCTCCCTGTATATAGCCAGCTCCTACTTCTTTTGGGATCCCATTTCAGCCTATTAGTAGAGAACTGTTGTCCCGAGGGCTTCCCCTCACGATGGAGTAATTAGTTACAAGGCAGAATAAGCTGCTCCCACAGGCCCTCATGGTGCGATTTACACCCTGTGACAGTTACTGCAAGTCACTGATTAAACCTGTAGTGTGGCAAGATTGCTTCGTTGCCCAGCAATGAAGAATCTGTTAGGAATGGTACTGTCTCATAGAGATATTTAAGGCATAACATTGTATTTTGACAGTTTCTAAATAAGACTACACGTATGAGCTCCTTTTTGTTGTTGATTTTTTGTTGGTTTGTGGGGTTTTGGTGAGGTTTTTTCCTAGTATTAAAGACTGTAAAGGGAGTGAAAACAGAGTTTCTGTTTGTATGTCAGACCAAGCAAAGGCAGATTCTTCCTGTGAACACATTAAACACATGATGCTGTGACCCAAGGCAATATTTAAGCCAGTATCTTCAAAAGCAGGTGACAAAAGCCAGAGGCTAAAATCAGCAGAAGCCATCAGTACTTGCCATCTTCAAATATAAGCCCATTTATATCTTATTTTTATATAGGTATCTATGGAATGTAGAGTCTACAATGTCTTGATCTTCTTAATATCTCATTTTTGCACTGGGGGAAATGTTTACTTGCTTCAGAAAGGTAATGTAATGTGAATTAACTTTTAAGCAGTCTGAATCCTCAAGTGAAAGGAACTCTTCAAATATAAATTCCCAATATGAATAGTGTATTATCACACACAGAATCTGTTACCCTATGGCAGAAATCCATGTGAGCAGGACAAATCCCCAAAGCAAGTGATGCTCATTAGGTGTTCCAATTCTGAGAAAAATTGGGACACCATGGTCATTTTTTTAGTCAGGCAAAGGACTGAATGTACTTCTTGTAGGCACAGGGCTGGAAAGAATAATAATTAAAAAAAAAAAAAAAAAGCCAGATAGCCCTACTACAACTCTGCAAATCAGCTCATGTGGTCACCTGAAGTCTTATAAAGAGGCATCCCAAATGCAACCTACATTGCTGTGCACCATGTACAAAGCAGCCCCATACAAAACCAACAAACATTTGCACACTGGGATGGATGCACATGTGCCTGAGCCTATCTGGGGATTAATAACTCATTTAGTTTGTATGGGAAATACACACTACAAAATAAATACACACTTTGGAAAAAAGTCAGGATCCAGAAGCACCTCTGGAGCCCAGTGCCATTCCAGGGTCTTGCACTGTCCAATAGCCTGTGTCCAATTCCTTCATAGTGAAACCAAACTAGAACTGTATGGTCAAAAAAGTCACTAACTCAGCTTTTTGCAGATGAACTTACTTGGTGGCTACTCAAGAGGGAGCTGTGACCAGAACACTGAAGAAACTTTTTGTCAAACTAGCCCAATCCTGACACAGTATGCTGAGCATGATGGGATGCAGAACCCTGAGGAAAGCATCCTCAGATGTGTGCACACACTTTGAAGACGTCAGGTTTACGTGAAGCCTTAAACAGAGATGCCAACTCAGTTGGTGGGGAGGGAGCATAGACTGGCTGGGGTCTAGCTGTGAAGGGATAGTGCTATCCCTGAGCCTGTGTATGGAAAATAGGTCTGGTGAGAGAATGGTAGAATCATTTTGGCTGGAAAAGACCTTTAAGATTATCATGTCCAAATGTTAACCTAACACTGCAAAGGCCACCACAAAACCACACCCCTAAGCACCACATCAATGAGTACCTGCAGGTATTTATTTGTCTACCCAGTACCTTGATGAATTTTGCCTGAGCCCTCTGTGTCAAAAATGTTTTCTTTCTCAGGCTATCTCATAGCTAAAAAAAAAAAATAAAAAAATATATTAAGAAATAATCATCTATCTGTGTTGATTTTTACTTTTGCTTTCTCACATGACCAGGTAGAATCTTTATGTGATCTGGTCCTGGACTTGGTCACCTCTACCTGGCTGGCAGCAACCTTCAGGCAAGGTATTACCATGTTGTGTAGCGGAATTTAAATGGTTTTCAACTTAATAGAATTTAAGCACAGGCAAAACTGGTTATAAAGACAACTGCAAGACTTACTGTCAAAAGCTAAGTAGAGAACTGAAGTGTTGTTGGGCAATTTTTAACCATCAAGATGTATACTTTCACAGACTAAATATTAGCTTTGACTTGGTAATCTGTGGACTGATCAGAGAACAGCAAAAGAACCATGATGAGTATGTTTGAATTAAGATAAGGCAAAGGAGACATACTGCTATAATCAGAAACAAATACCTGATGTCACTAAACACAGTTAAGTTTGATGAGTCCAGACATCAGTTTGTTATATTGTGTGGCAGAAGGTATCTTTCCAAACTGCATTGCCATATGAATCATAAGAGGAAGCTGTAGATACAGGTCGATAATAGGCACAAAATGGAAAATAAATAGGGAATGGTGGCATCCAGCTCACATAAGAAGACAGATAAGGCCAAGTCTAGAACATGGATGACAGAGAGCCAAATGCAACGTCATCTGCCCTGATGTGGAAGGAAAGAGGGAAGAAAGTGTGTGACTAATGCAAGGAACCAGCATGTGTCAACCTGGAGCGCAAGTGCACTGAAGGGATCAAACCTTCATCTATCAGCATGGCAATACCACCCTCTCTTTAACTTTGTGTTTCTGCTGGTAGTAGGAGATGCACAAACCTAAGTGCTTAGAGGTTGAAGAGACAGTTGGTCAAAACACCAATGCACGCTGAAGCCGGCAGCTATTAGCTCTGGCACAAGCTATGCACAGTATCTTCCACCACAGACAGCAGTGGATGTTTCCATGAAAGATGGAAGGTTTAAGAGTGTTATAAGGAAAATATGCTGCAATCAGCACAAAACTTGGAGGTATTAGAGTAGGCAGTGCTTGGAGAAGAAAAAATGACCGTGGAGAAGGAGCTTGGCTATGCAAACAGCCAGTGGCCAGTTTTGTTTCTGAAGTGACTTGCTTTCATGAAGTTACTCTGTGTATGCTGCAACACACACATTTTTGTTATGTATATGGCAATTCCCTCCATTATTCTGTATACACAGAGCCTTGCTCAGCATCTCACATTTCTTATTCTAATGTCTCACCATCTTTTTAGCCAATGTGCTTCCATAGGTTGTCTTTTAAAATACTTATTTAGAACTGACGGTCTAATTCCTTTTTAATTATTACCCTCTTTTTCCTTTTAACTGGAGGCTTATGTGTCAGCAGAGGCTGGTGTGTGCATCGCCTGAGAGGAACCTCATGAATAATTGATCCCTTCCACAATAACAGCGCCTCCCATTCTTCCCAACGGGGCCGAGATCACACGCTGATGTGCTTTTTTTCCCATATATTTTTTTTTCCTTGCCATTATTCAGCCCCGGGCCATTGTTTCCCACCGCCCGATTACCCGGGCTGCGGCCGCCCCGAAAGGCCCAGCCCACCCTCCGGCCGCAAAGCCGCCGCAGCGCCGCCGCAGCCGCCGCTCTTAAAATGGAGGCCCGAGGGCGATGGCGGCTTCACTCCCATTGAGAACTATGGGATGTGGCCGCCATTTTTAAGGAGGGCGCTCGTCGCGCCGTGCCCTGTGGCGCCGGCCGCGGCGGGGGTTAAGGGGAGAGGGTCAGCGACCAAGGACAGCCCGAGGGAAACGCTGGCGGGGCGCGGGGCTGAGGTCCTGGGGTTTTCAGTAGTGTGGGAGTGCAAAAGATCCACCCTGTTTCTGTATTGGGACGAAATTTAGTTGCGTAAGCCTACACACAATCTGGAAAACTTTAGATGCCATCAATTTTAACATGTAGGCTAAGTAATTAATTTATACAGCCCTGTAATGGACTCTGTAGTCAAGAAGAGGGCACTGGAATCATCAGAAGGATATTTTCTGTTTGTTACATACACTGGGGAAGTTGACGCTATGCAGACAGGTCTGTTCATGCCTGGAAAAGTCAGGACTGAGCTGCCTCCCAGGATGGGATCCTATCTGCCGGCAGGACGGAGCATCACTTACCTTGATGTTGGCTTGGCCAGGATTCACCAGTGCACAGTTATTCTTAGAAAATACTTCTCCAGTGGACAATACATTCAAAAGAATAATGTCATTTACTGCTTCCTTTTCCATTTAACCTTTCGTAAGGGGAACATTGACCATATCTTCAGCAGAGGTGTTGCAGTCATAGAATCACAGACTGCTTTGGGTTGGAAGGCACCTCAAAGTCCATCTAGTTCCACACCCTCCATTAGCCCAGGTTGCCCAAAGCCCCATCCAACCTGGCCTTGAACACTGCCAGGGAGGGGCCAGCCACAGCTTCTCTGGGCAATCTGTGCCAGTGTCTCGCCACCCTCATCCTAGCCCATCTATCATTGGCTTGTCATACCTGGTATCTCAGTGCCTGTGGCTATAAAAAAGCAATGATGGACATGGCTGTAAGGCCAGGTGTCTATTGAGCTGGTGTCGTACTGGCAGTGCTGCCCAGGGCAGTTGGCTTAGGTATGCCTGGTGGGTCTGGGGAGATGGTGAAAATGCTTCAGGCACAGCTTCAAATGTAGCATCTTCACCACCAGGGAATTGGACTTGGACAGAATTTTGGACTAGCTTTCGTGATGCTGTTGTAGGTATAGTCAATGCATCTTGCAAGTCAGATGTAAAGGATGAAACAAACAATTTCATAGAATCACAGAATCACAAAACATTAGGAGTTGGAAAGGACCTTGAAAGATGATCTAGTCCAACCCCCCTGCCAGAACAGGATCACCTAGACTAAATCACACAGAAACACATCCAGGTGGGTTTTGAATGTCTCCAGAGAAGGAGACTCCACAACCTCTCTGGGCAGTCTGTTCCAGTGCTCTGTCACCCTCACACTGAAGTTTCTCCTTCTATTCACATGGAACTTTCTATACTCCAGCTTGGCTCCATCCTCCTGACTCTCACCCTTCACATATTTATAAACATTAATAAGGTCACCCCTCAGTCTCCTCCAAACTAAAGAGGCCCAGCTCCCTCAGCCTGTCCTCACAAGGAAGGTGTTCCACTTTCTTAATCATTTTAGTGGCCCTGCGCTGTACTCTTTCAAGGAGTTCTGTGTCCTTCTTGAACCGAGGGGCCCAAAACTCGACACAATATTCCAGATGCGGTCTCACCAGGACAGAGTAGAAGGGGAGAAGGATCTCTCTTGACCTACTAACCACACCCCTTCTAATACACCCCAGGATGCCATTGGCCTTCTTGGCCATGAGGGCACATTGCTGGCTCATGGTCATCCTGCTGTCCACCAGGACCCCCTGGTCCCTCTCACCTATGCTGCTCTCCAACAGGACAGTCCCCAACCTATACTGGTACCTGGGCTTGTTCTTCCCCAGATGCAAGACCCTACACTTGCCCTTGTTAAATTTCATTAAAGTTCTTCCCGCCCAACTATCCCTGTTTTAATTCATTTAAGAATACCTCTTGGAAGTTCACTGTTTTTTTAATGTGGAACTCATCAAAACAACTTTTAAAGCAAAGTACGTTATCCAGCTTTAAGAAATAAAGACATTTGCAATCTGGACCTTAAACTGCTACAGTTTTTGGGCTCAACTGACTAACCTCACCGAACAGAAGGGCTTGTCTTTGTAGTCTTACTTGTCAAAATACTTGCATAAATTGTATATTGATTTTAAAAGTAGAAGATAATAGAAGCTATTAACATTTCTGAGGTTTCAAAGGCAATATAAATTCTAATATACTAGATGTTTACTATTTAATTATTTTTTGCTAATGAGACTATTTATGGTGATGTTTTGAAGTAAGGGATGGATTAAAAAATATTAGCTATCTTTGAAAAAATATTATAGCACAAACTCATTTTTAAAGAGTCTGATAAAGAAATATACTAAATGTTCCCTAGAAATATTTATCCAAATAGCTAATGGGAACTTCATGCTATTCTTTTTTTTTTTTTTTTTTTTTAAAAGATTGCCTCAAGCTAATTGTGAAAGTGAAGGAGAAAAGCAATGTGTATGTTGGGGAAGCTAAGTGGAACATTTTGGGTAGAGATATATATATCTATCCTCAACTAATTGCTTCTTTCTGAAGTCTGAGTCAGAATATACATACTTTATTTTATACAATTTATATAATTTGATTTCATTTAAAACTATAATTGCAATATATTTCACAGCAGATACTGATTCATCTCATTGAAGCCCAATATGAATTAGTACATTAAGAAAGTGTAAAGTTAAACTGAACCTACTTAAAATGTATATACTTTGGAACAGGTGTTAAGATGTTTATAAAGTCATTAACAGAGTGGGACTAAGTGATGCTCTGAAGTGATACTGCAGTGTAAAACACTACATTAAGTGTATCATTATACCATCGGGATTATCTGTTACAAGTACTGAAGATTGCATTGTAAGACCTTATAACTTCCTAACCAAAATTTTATACTTAAAAATGCAGAAGGATGAGCATTCACTTCACCCTCTTACACCGCTACACATAACACTGGCTAGAAATTGCTAGTTTTTAGTAAGACAGCAGTTGCGAGGATGTAGGCTGAAAAATGCTGGATTAAATTTAAAATTTTATTGCCAGATTTCACACTTTATACTTAGCAAGAACTGTTTCGTGCCAAGTGAACTTTCAGAAGACCATACTGTGCAAAATGGGTGATACTGTATTTGAAAAATACACATAAATCTGTGAACACAGACTGCAGTCCGTCCAGACAGTGTGAATGTTTAACCTAGAGAAGAGCTGCCTGCGAGCAGCACTGTATTTACTGTTATAAAACATTCTTTCTGTGTTCCAAAACCACTTCAGAGAAGCCTACCCCAGTATCCTTAGATGCAAATAGTTTTCAGAGTGTGATGAAAGTTTTGGTTGATCACAAATTAAAAATATATATTCCACATTCTGGTATAAATCTCTTTTCCCAGTAGAAGTGTTTGAGGAGCAGAGGAGCAGACAGTACAAGGAGGAAAGCCAAGCACATTGTAGAAGTATGGAAAGGGCTTATGTCACACAGAGGAGTGCAGTAAAGGCCATCAAAGGCAACAAATACTCTTTTTCTAAACTTGTGGAAAGAGAGAACTGCAAAACTTGCTCTTCAGGTAGCTTAAATGAATGGATGAATGGCACAGAGTGATCCAGTTTGAAGGAAGTCTTAGTGAAGAAGTGCCTTCACAGATAACATATGTCTTCTTGATATGCAAAGTTATTTTAGGTAGAAGGACAGGAATTACAGTGAAAAGTGGTTCAGAGATCATCACTACGCAGTCAGCTAGTTGTGCTACACAGTGAAATAATGATGAAGAACATCTATCAGCCCGCTTAGCTGCTACTCTTGGAGACCAGAGCTGCTGCCAGTTGATGGTTATAACAGTATGTGTTCTGCCTTTGTATTTGTCTCCATCTGGCAGGTTTAAAGACCTATGTGGATCTGTTTGGGAACTGGTCACAAAACTACCTGCCTGCAAAGATGCTCTGGTATACTTCCCTAGTATCCCAAATGCTGGGCGTTCCAGACCCTGTGGTTTTTACAGCTACACGTTTCTTCTTCGTTACAACTACGAATCCAACTCTACTCACCTCCCAGAGATTAACTGGGAGTCAAAAGTAACTGGTTACTTAATTGAGCATTAAGTGGCAGAATATTAAATCTCCGTTTATTCAGCTGATTCTGGGACATGTGTCCCAATTTCCTCATTATTTCAGTAGAATATACAATTTTTTTGCTGTAGGTAAATACACAACCCAGTTCAATCTCACCTGTAGAAACTGTACTGCTACAGTTGTAGGACTGTTGTCAGCACAATTAGGCTTCTATCTAAATTGTCTTTAGTCCTGTATGGTTTTATTTTACTAAATTTGTTTGCCTTGAAACGTTGGATGGACTACTTCTGGATTCCTGGTGCTGTGCAATGTTGAAATTTGTTTTAAAATTGCCTCAACCCAAAATATTCAAGTTATATAGAACTATAGCTGCTATAGTTGGATAGACAAATACCTTGTAGGGTCTGGATCTTAGGATCCACTACTTCAAAAGGACCTATTTCTACCTTACCTTGCCTTCCACTCTTAAAACTCATGCAAAAATAATTTTGGGATGCTTTACTTGAACAGAGGTGGTAATTAAGTAAAACAATACGTAACTGTGATGAGTACAATCATCCTGCTCATTTACTGGAGGACTTCTCATCAGAAGCATCAGGACCTGGCTCCAAAACTTGTACATGCTGGTTCAACTTTCAGTACAGATTTAATTTAGATCAAGCATGAATACAGCACTGCAGTCCCATCACACTGCCAGAGCACTAGATACAGTGTTTATGACTCTTTCATAGTGGCTATCCTTTTTCTTACTGCATATAGGAGGACAAAAGATGCTTGATTCAGCAGGAAGTCAGAAGTAGCTTGGTGAGATAATACCCGATCCTCTAGGACAGAGTTAAGCTTCACATTCTTCACATCCCCTTGAAGTTGCATGGTAAGTTTGTAAGAGCTCAGGACTTCGTACCATGTGGCTGCAATATTTTTTTTCCAATACTGCTAGATTTCCTAAAAGAGCTTGTGAAGGCCTTGTGGAACTATGGCCTTATGGTCTGTTTCTATCAATCAAGCAGAGGAAGCATGTCTTCAGAAACCAACTACAGGATTTAAAAAAAATTTTTTTTTTTAAAGCATCTGAGGAACAATTTCAGCTGCATTGCATAAAAGATTAGTAACAAGAATGATTCTGAACTAGTGCACTGTTAAAGTTACTTAAATAGGGACCTTTCCAAATAAATTTTCATTCTCACAATCAAATGTGTCACATGGAAAGCCCATTGATTAATCTCAGGATGCAGGTGAAGTTTTTTGATGTGCTGTAAACTGACTGTACAGTTATATTATAGATCCTTAAAAATGTGACCGTTTTCTAATGGAAATCTAAAATTAGTTTCTTCTGTCCATATTTCATTTTCTAAATACATAGTTTTATTTTGAGCAATAGTAATCAACAGCTACCAGTAAATTCATTAACTATCAGGTGTCACTGTTGAAAATACAGTTGCTTATTCATTGCCTCTCCTACTATCTTATTCTTAGCCTACCAAATTAACACGATAGAAAAATCTATCTGATCTGAATAATGCATTTTTCTAGGACCTTGAGAGCTAATTTTATCTAGGGTAGGATTAAAGCGTAGATATTATATTTCAGTGCCTGCCGTCTGCCTCCTGGAACAATGCACTTAAATAAAAATCTCTTGACTTAGATTTAAACCTTAAAAATCAAATTTCCAGTGTTGTGGTTGTGAAGGAAATACTGCAATCATAAATTAGACATGGCTGATTGAGGGTGTTTAATCTCCTAGCCTAAATAAGACGTGTGAGCGGCAACTACCACTTAGTGAAAGAACTCTGTGAACAGACAAAGGAAGTCACAGATGGCTTCTTTCACACATGACACATGCTACAGCGAAGTACTATCTATGCATACCTCTTCCTGCTCTTGCTGCTTCTCTGAAGGGAGACTGGCATTCCTGTAGTCACTTCATTGTTCCTGAGAAGAGCCATCCCCTGGGCCCTGTCTGGGAGCAGGTAGCAGTAGATAGGTCTGTGACATAACTCCTGCCACCACTACTGCAGTGGAATGGCCAGAGCAAAGCTAATGGGAACCCCATGTCATGATATACCAGAGTCTATAGAGTAACTTCAAGGGCAAGACGATGCCCCAAAAATGTATGGATAGTACACTGGGATTTGTCAGGCAGGTCTTTGTGGTGGTTCAGTGGACAGTCTTTCAGTCTGATCTCCACTGTAGAATAAAAAGTAGCATGTCTTTGCAATGTAGAAACTTACAGGATGATAAGGATATCTTAAAATAACCAGAAACCCTGAGCCTTTGTGGTTAGTACAAGCAGTGATGAATCTTCAGTCTTCACCTGATGCTTAGAAAATGAGCATTCCCTTCCCTCACCCCTCTGGTTAGATACAACTGTTCTAAGTGACTGTGTTTAAAGACCTCTAAGTCTTAATATATGATTTGAGTTATGATCAAATTGGTGTAACAGATTGTTTTATTTGTTCAGGGAACTAGAACAGTAATGGGGTGAAACCTGTTGGAGAAGTACAGACAAGGACGGAAGCAAAGAGATGTCTTTGCTATGAGCTGCAGATGGTAGAGGGACATCTTCTGCTGAAGATCTTTGGACAAAGAATAAAGGAAATGTGTATGGGTGTTATCACTGTGGGAACATATTACAGATCAGCAAACCAAAAGTTGTAAGTACTTGTGGGCAAGTAGACAAACGATCCAGAGCAAATATTTGCTAGTGATGTAGATTATTAATTAGGCTTATTAGTTATTGGTAAAAGAACACAGTGGAACATGGACTGCCCAGTAAGGTCCTACAGTGCTCTGATGAAAATTTTTTGATGCAGCAGGGGAAAGCACCTTGAAGGAAACTTCTACAAGGTATGTTTTTAACCAGCTGAGGAACTGGTTGAAAATAGGAAGTTAGGAGAACATCTAGGAAGGCAACTAAGAAACAGGAAATCAAGATCTCTAGGAAAATAAGAGCAAGCAGAAATCTGATACAAACTGCCAGTTCCTGAAAGAAATAATATCTGTATAGAAATGTGAATTGTTACATTGTAGCAAATGCACAAAGAAACCAACCTGGTTAAACTGTGAGTTTTTAGTTCTTCTTACACAACAAGGAAACAAAGAAAAAGTACAATATAGGTCAGATTACCAAGGAATAAGCAAAAATATATAGCATAAGTATAAAAGTACAAAAATCAAAGAGAACAAGACACATGAAAAATAGAAACAAAAAAGCAGTAAGCTAAGAACATAAAGGACTAATAATAGAATGCTCTGGATTGGAAGAGACCTCAACTATCACAGAATCACAGACTGTGTGATCTTGCCAGGCAGAGAGGTGAGACTGGCTGGTCTGTAGTTCCCTGGGTCTTCCTTTTCCCCCTTTTTAAAAACGGGGGTTATATTTTCCCTTTTCCAGTCAGTGGGGACTTCACCAGACTGCCAGGCCACTTCAAATGCCAGTTCCTTCCAGACCACATCAGGTCCCATGGACTCCTGCACCTTCAGGTTCCTTAGGTGTTCTCGAACCTGCTCTTCTCCTACAGTGGGCAGTTCCTCATACTCCCAGTCCCTGCCTTTGCCCTCCATGACTTGGGTGGTGTGCCTAGAGATCTTGCCAGTGAAGACTGAGGCAAAAAAGTCATTAAGTACTTCAGCCTTCTCCCTATCCCGGGTAACAAGGTCATCTGTTCCATTCTGGAGAGGGCCCACATTTTCCCTCATCATTCAACCTTGTCTTGTTGATATACCTGTAAAAACTTTTCTTGTTGCCCTTTACATCCCTGTCCAGATTAATTTCTAAAAAGGCTTTAGCTTTTCTAACCTGAATATAAAATATATATATATATAAAAATATGTAGTACATATATATTTAAATACATTAGCAAACCCATAAATATTAAGAAAATAATTAGCCCACTGATCAATGCATAAGTTATGAACAGATTTAACAGTTTCATGCCTTTTTTGCAACAGCTTCCGCCACCAAGGTCAGTTCCGATCAGATGGTGCCATAGTTAAAGGAGTAAGTACTCAGCCAGGAATAAGAAAGAACAGATTAGATAATATTTTGAATTGTGTACTCTCAAACTGACTGAGCCTGAGGAACCTCAGACCAGGATACTTAAAGCACTGGGTGAAGTAGTTAGCTGCTGTCTTTGACAAATTGTGAAAAGTTGTGAGAGTTTAGAAAAGGAAAAACATCATCTGTACATTTAAACAGGGTCGGGGTGGAGAAATCAGAGAATTCTAAGCCAATCAGCCTAATGCCTTTCCTGTGAAATATTGCAACAAACTACTCATAAGAAATCAGAAAGAAGTTACACCCAGCATGAAGCAAATCATAGCAACCTAATTTAATTGTTTTCTGTCAGTTTAATGGGTCTTATAGATGAAGAACCAGTCAGTGTTTTGCATACTGACTTTAGTAATGGTTTTGACATTCCTCTATGTGAAAGTCTAATAAAAACTTGTAGAAACAGGACCCAGATGAAACTACTGTAATGCAAAACTGTACTAATAGAGTTGTTATTGATTGTTCTCTGTCCAAGTGGAAGAGGAGGCTGTCTTTACTGCCTGGGGCCGTGTATTGACTGCAGGGGCAGGTCCAGTACAGTTCACTATTTCAAAAGGTAAGTAGAAAATCCAACTTTCCTGATGACACAAAAATGGGAGAGATTTTAACTATGTGTAGTCAGGATTAAAATTCACAGATTTGTAGAATCACAGAATCCCAGAATAGCAGGGGTTGGGAGGGACCTCTGGAGATCATCTAGTCCACCCCCTGCTAAAGCAAGATCACCTAGAGCAGGTTATACAGGAATGTGTCCAGGCACATCTTGAATGTCTCCAGAGAAGGAGACTCCACAGCCTCTCTGGGCAGCCTGTCCCAGGGCTCTGTCACCCTCACAGTAAAAAAGTTTTTTCTCATGTTCAGACAGAACCTCCTGTGCTCCAGTTTGTGCCTGTTTCCCTTTGTCCCACTGCTGGGTACCTGCTGAAAAGAGTCTGTTCCCTTCCACTAGACATCCACCCTCTAGATATTTACAAGCATTGATCAGATCCCCACTCAATCATCTCTATACTAAACAGACCCAGCTCTCTCAGCCTCTCCTCGTATGAGAGATGCTCCAGACCCCACATCATCCTTGTAGTCCTCTGCTGGACTCTCTCCAGTAGCTCCCTGTCTTGAACTGGGGAGCCCAGAACTGGACACAGAATTCCAGATGTGGCCTCACCAGGGCAGAGTAAAGGGGGAGGTTAATCTCTCTTGATCTGCTGGCCACACTCTTCTTAATGCACCCCAGGTACCATTGGCCTTCTTGGCCATGAGGGCGCTTTGCTCTTTGCATGGATGTTATCCACTGGGACACCCAGGCCCTTCTCTGCAGCTCTACTTCCCAGCAGATCAGTCCCTAATGTGTACTGGTTCTTGGGGTTATTCCTCCCTAGGTGCAGGACCTACACTTGCCCTTGTTGAACTGCATTTGGTTCCACTTTGCCCAACTCTCTGGTCTGTCCAGATCTCACTGAACACCAGCTCAGCCTTCTGGTGTGTTGGCCACTCCTCCTGGTTTTTTATCATTGGCAAGTTGATTCGCTTCCTTGGTGAATCCATGTTGACCACTCCCAATAATATTCTTCTCCTCCACATGTTTCTTAATAACGCCCAGGATAAGGTGTTCCATCACCTTTCCAGGGGTTCAAATGAGTAAATTAGAGAAATTACCTGTTAAAAAAAAAATAAATTGGATGTAACTGAACAATGAAAAGTGCAAGATGGAGAACAAAGAAGTGCTCAGATGACTGTTCTACAAAGATGGATGTGGGACTCCTGGTATATTGCCATCATACAATGGTGTCACAAAAACCCACCAATAGTTGGGTGAATAAACAGGGATACAGTCCATGAGACACATTATAAAGCACTGAAGACTCTTCAGTTGTAATACTGTGTTCAGTTCTGCTCACTCAACAAAGACATACATCAATTAGCAAGTATCCAGAGAAAACCAAAAGAATGACTACAGCTGTAGAAAATACAGACTGATAGAAATTAGGAATATATTTAGGGTATAATTGTTCTGAAAAAACCAAGAAATACTCAAATTGGATGCTAGGGAGAACTTCGGAATGTTCAAGGTGTTGAAGAGTTGGAAAAAATTAATGAGGTTGTAGAGGCTGTTTAAAATCAAGCAAACTAAACTTTTAAAGAGCAGGTCAGGAATGATAAAGATATAATTAATTTTGCATTGGGATAAAACAATGGGCAACATGACCCTGAAAGATCCCTTTCAGCCTTAGCATTCCATGTCTTCTCCACAACCTAATTAGTTCTATGAGATTTCAGCCTAGTGAAGCAGAGGAATGGTCTCTGTCCTAATTATTCCGTCTTTCCAAGTTGCCTCAGAAATATATATATATGTATATTTAACATGAAAACTGCTTGCTCATATGTTTTTAGCTGTGACTATTCAGTCATAATATTTATTTTCAGTGACCTTCTGTAGATTAAGGATAAGGACATCCTGGTGAGGTCTTAAGTCCTATAAACAATAGTGCTAGAGTGTGTTTCCACAGACAGAAGATTATTGTGTTAACTAGCTTGAGCTAGCTAGCTTAATACCATGCAGGAACGGAGCACAGATTGCTCTCTCAAATGGCTGAATGAATCATTCCACTAATCCATTCGTGGCAGGAGGGTAAGAGGCTGATGTGTCACTTTGACACCATTTCATCAAAAAGCAGCTGGAACTCTTCATATGTGAACTGAGCCGTTGTCACTTATGGGCTGTCCAGGGAATTCTTGTTCATGGGCCTTCTTGCTTTCACCACTTCCAGTTCTTTGCATAGAATGCTTAAGACTATTTTAGACACCTTTGGCACCTAAAGGTACAGCACAGTAGTTGAGATAGAATTAATTATTCATTCTCTAATCAGTATCTGGAAAGTGCCAGGATATGTCTTTGATGTTCTAAAAAGAGCTGGTATGGCGTACTGTCTGTCACATGCTGACCCCTTCTGATCACTCGGTGTGCACAGACTGCTACAGAGTAATTAGACATTCCCAAAGGTGCAAGACAGTTCCATTTGCATGTGTTGTGGTTGTCACTCTCCTTGACTTTGTCATTTCATTTAATTTGTGGAAGATACTACATGATGTCTGTAAAGATGACTAATTTTTACCACCCCCAGTGGTAAGTTTTCCAGGAATAAAGTAAATTTCCCACAAATAAAGTAAGTTTCCCAGGAATAACTGTTCTGCTTTACACTGTCTTTGGTATATTCTAAACTGTAATTCTAAGCAGATAAAGTAAGTTGCTCCCTTACGCAAGTCCTTTTTCTCTTCACAATACCATATGTGTCAGCCAGCACTAGCAATTTTGGTTTCATGTTGCATGTTTTTTGTTTCCACAGGATTCAGTTTGTGCCACAGCCAACAGATGAGTTCTGTGTCTTGATAGTCTCACCTGCCGTCACTGGTGGCAAATGTGAGAAGCCCATTACTTTTTATCTCTATTATTCTTATCATCAACATGTTAAAACATTTGTTTCTCTAACTGGATGTCTGACATTCCAGGTATTCCTTTTCCTGCTTACAAATCAGGGTAGGAGGTCCAAGTGACATACCTACTAGATTCCTTCCCAGTCTCACATTAGCACACCTGCTGAAGTGCACTCTTTCTATCATGTGGTGGATAAAAGAAGACACCTGGATCCAGTTACCTCTCAAAATAGGAGTTGTCTCCAACCTTGAAAACTAAAATTTGTAGATGTTACCCATAGGTAAAGTAACTTGCTTTCCATATCAATACTGGTGATATTTTTCCAGCTCTCAGAACTTACCAATGCAAACATGGTTGTGTTCTACAGAGGTAAGAGGCTTAGAGTTAAAACCCAAGGGAATGGTATGTAGCTGCAAGAGGGGAGGTTTAGGCTGGGTATTAGGAAGAAGCTCTTTACTGAGAGGGTGATTGGGCACTGGAACAGGCTCCCCAGGTAAGTGGTCACAGCACCGAGCTTGACTGAGGTCAGGCAGTACCTGGACGATGCCCTCAGTCCCATGCTCTGACTTGTCTGGCCCTGTGTGGAGCCAAGAGTTGGACTCAATGATCCTTATGGGTTCTTTCCAACACAGGAGATTCTATGATTCTATGAAATAAAAATGCCTTCAGTATCATCTTAAGGCATTTAAAAATACAACTTGTCTCTAGAGGAGGATGAGAAGTTATATGCAAATATGTACTATAATAGGAAAGAACATTTCAGATTAGAAAAATTTACTGACAACTGGAAACTTCGGTCAGCTGAGACCAACTCAATTTTTCTCCACTGTATCATGTTTCAAATGAATGTAGCTGTAGCTGTTCTGTCCCACTGTTAGGTAACAGAACTGCTGCAATGACTAAAATTGGCAGAAACAAACCTAAACAAGTATATAATTCAAAATGTCTAAAGACCGCTTTTCATCAATGGAATTAATCTTTATCAGTGCCACAGTCCACAGTGGAACTTCTACTTTGTTGGGTTCTTTTAAACCCTTTACTCTGTTTGTTCTAACACCATACTCAGCTGCAAGCTATGTTTTGGAGCTGAGAGATGCTGTTTCTCCCTCATGCCTCTGAGAAATCCAAGTAGCATCAAAGCATTAAGGATTGCATCCTGCTGTGTCCTGCAGTCAGATGGCACCGGGAGTCACTTCCTGGGCTAACAGCTCTGTAGCTGATGTCAGCAAGTCTTGACAAGAGGGCAAGCTAGAAGCTGACCCCAGAGCTTTGCCCCCTGTATTTAAAGGAGATCTAGCCATACATTTCACATGTATTGGAATTCTTCACTGTTCTTTGCATTTGAGTTGTAATGATGCTCCTGACTTTTGAGTCCTTACTGATACTTCTGAGATCTGCTTGCCGGTCCTGTATTGTTTCCCCTCACATCCCAGCAGTGGCACTTTTTTCCAACCAGATCACCCCAGCCCTCTGCACACACTAGAGCTTTGTCAGTGGCCATACTCGTGGCTGACTACTTCATTTGGTAAAACCTTTGACAATTCCGTCTTCCTGAGATCAGCATCTTCTTTGTTTACAATGCAGACCTGTGGGTTTTGCTGTGGTCTGTTTTGCACGGCCTGTTGCTTCTTGAGAAACAGTAGTTGCAGATACTCTTGGCTATTTATACATATATGGTTCTAAGTGTTTTAATTTCAAAATGCTACTTCTAATCGGCTCCAGTATCCATTGGCTTGGGCGAGGCTCATCTTGGAATAACGCTTGTCAACAGCTAGTAAGGAAAATACATGCAGCATTTTAGGCAAAGAGTGTTGATCTCAAGACAGTATTAGTAACCTTGCACATAAAATGGGAACTCTCAAAGTGCTTAACTTTTATGTGTCTTTCTCTGTAATGCAAAATATACTGGATTAGGTCTGCTCCATATTCAAGCAATATTGCATTCCCATGTTTTTAAAAGTCCTGTGCCATGCAGAAAAACCCACAACGATTTTTTTTCTTAAAGTTTAGCTAATTCTGTTTTTCTCTCAAGTCTTTTTTAAAATTATGAACATAGTGGAATATTCTTATATCACTGTCAAATAGTACTCTATTCCTTCATTTCATAGCAAAGAAGTGTAATCATGGTTCACTGTGCCAAATATGCAAGACAAACACTACCTCAGCTGGTATATACCTGGGAATATTCAATACATTAACTTCTACATGACACCTTGGAAGTGAGGATGCTAAAACAGGAAAAGGCTGCAGCATCTCTATGATGTTTTTATTTATATGACTCACATTTAGTCTGAAATTTAAACGTGATCAATGCACAAGAAATACCTGCTTCAGAGTTTCTAGAACTGAGGGAACTGGGAAACGTAGGAATTCTGTGAAGCTTTGGAAACCTGCTCTGAGACAGTGAAAGCAAGAAAATTAAAACACTTAGGATGAACACATGCTGAGTAAACTGATAAATGTTTGCTACAAAAGTGCACAACTTACGATATATAAATTAAGGTTTTACTTTTAATTTCATTTGTACCACCCAAATTCCCGTTTATCTCATCATTTCTACTTCAGTAAAACAGTTTCATTTTAATTCTGAAAGCATCATATTGGATTTATTGTGATGATGATATTCCCAGCAGTGACAGACTTGATATGGAGCACAACAAATTCTAACGCGCCCATTAATCCACACAAAATTACATGAATCAGAGTATTTTCTCTAGTAAATATAGAAGCTGACAACAATGTCATTATTAATTTAAAGTATCTATCCAAGTTTGCATCTAGGTAAATGTGAAGAAAATTAAGCCCCTTGCTGCTAGTTGATAGAGGAAAATCAATTAAAAATGCAACCCAGTTCAGGAAAAATAACTGGTCAACTATTATTAACTGCTCTTTGTAAATAAAACACAGGTTTTTTCTGTTATGCTTTGAAAAGATCTCTTACCAAAATGAGTAGTTGCTGCAAACAAGAAAACCAATAGCAAACAACAAAAAGCTCTTTAGTGAAAAATACCTCTGTTGAGTTTTAGTGGCTTTCCCAACAACTTTGGGTGTTGATTTGTTCTCTCAAGAAGAAAAACTGATAACAAAGTCTTGTTACAATCCCACTTATTTCCAAAGAAATAAAAATATACATATTCTGAGGCATATGCAATTTTATCTTTCATTTATAGCATTTGTTTTGTCTATTCTTTCATGTTTGGGACCATGTACTTCAGCACTGGACTCAAAGATGGTAAAATTTCTTCCCAACTGATGAGCTTGCATGTAGAAATATTAAAATGCCTATTTCTTCCTTGCATTCTCTTACTAAATTATTGTATCATACAATCACAGAATGGTTAGGGTTGGAAGGGACCTCAAAGACCATCCAGTTCCAAGCCCCCTGCCATGGGCAGGGACACCCTCCACCAGCCCAGATTGCCCAAAGCCCCATCCAACCTGGCCTTAAACACTGCCAGGGAGGAGGCAGTCACAGCTTCTCTGGGCATAATAATTCTATTTAAGTGATATGCCCCTATATATTAAATGCATTAATTAACAGGCTTACAGTCAGAAAACAAGGAAGACCCCCAATTACATTTTATAAATGTCTTATTGGATCACATTGTGTTATGTACTGCTTCTGTACATGGTGGAAATTGACATTTCATCTCTTACTTTTGGGTCCCCACAGAAGTTAACACAAGAATCACAGAATCACA
>VZTU01012616.1:0-22409 GCA_013400835.1 Zapornia atra | reverse complement strand
TATATATAAATACACACACACACCGTGCCAAGGTACAGTTCCAGCAGGGTATTTTTAACATCACCATTTTACCTCTCATTCTGCTTTATTATATACTTCCACCTTCAATAATTTACATAAACATACATAGTCTATGAATAATGCATGAGATGTATTTTAAATGTAGGGCTTCCAGTTCCCACAGTGCAGTATTGTATACACCAATTTGATTGGCTCTGCTCTGTTTTCATTACAGGCAATTTCTGGGAATACAAAAGAGGCTGGAAAGGCTGACAGGAATGGACAATCTTTATTTTGTGAGAAATATTTGTAGCCTTTTCATGGCAGTTGTTTTGCAAAGTTTTGCCTGCGATTGTTGATCCCTGATTTTTACTCTTTTTTTTTTTTTCTCCCCCCTGGGAATAATGTATTAAAAGGTCTGTGATTGCTCTTTTGTAGAGTCAGTCAGGTCTGTGATTTTTTTCTTCTCTTTTTTTAAAGGATACTGCTGGATTTATTCTCATGTTGCATAGAAGTGAGCACAAGGTATAAGTAACTAAAGAGACATTGAATTTCATAAAGTCTCAATTAAAGTAATGAGGCAACACCTGAAGATGTTGAAATACAGTGTTATACAGAAATTAGAATATAGATTGTCTAGTTTACAGTATTTTAGGGACTTGTTTCAGGAGAGTGAAGTGATTTCTAAATGTACATTCATCTTTTTCTTTTCCACAAGCTGAATGCTTTTACAACATATAGCTCAGCCTTACCTTATATAATCACATATATAGAGGAGAAAGACACCGCTTTAAGTAACTACACAAAGGTTTTACTTTTATTTTAACAAAATCTTAACCAGGTCATTATATTCATGCAGAAAAAAAACCCCCAAAAAAACAACCCCCAAAAACCCCAAAACCCAAAAAGAACTTTCACTTATTAAAAAGGTTGGGGGTCCTGAAGCCTCTGATGATTTGATTAGTAATTTTCCAAGTTCTCCAAGCGCATTCATGAAAGTAAATAGTACTTTTCCTGAAACAAAGTGAATGTCAGTGTTCCAGCCTGACTGCAGCTTTAATCATCCAAACAGATGTTTGGTTTAGAGAATTTTGTATCTGCAAATGACTCAGAAGAAAAAACAACTTCTCTTGATTTCTTCCAGTACCATGGGGAAGCATCTGAGGTTACTATAGAAACCGCTTTCACAAGGTGTTTAACTGGCTGTGTAGGTGATTAGGTCATCTACAAGTTCTCACAGTTAGCTTTGATTAATATATTTAATAGCTGAGGATACTGCCATTTCACCATCTGCTGCTTATATTAATCACTCTGTAAATGAATGGGTTTTAGCTGCCGATAGCACATTGCATCAAAGCAACCAAAACACAATGTTGAAATGCCTTTCCCCCCCACCCTGTTTTTAATGATGGCAGCTGAACTTTTTCAAGCAGTTAGCATTTCAGGACTGTGGCATCTAGTTTCCAGAGATTTTTGCTTTTCTCACCCCTGCCCTAACCAAAAGGAGACAATGAATGAACAAATGTGTAGCTACAACTCCTGACCAGTAAATAAGCCACGTGAAGGTGAGGCAAACTGCAGCACCTGCCCTTCCACCTCTCCTCAGGGGTGCAGGAGAGCATGGGAGGGAGGGAGGGAGAGAGGGAGGGGTGGCTGTGCTTGTTTTCCACCTGCACAAGGCCCAGTTGTGCAAAGGGTGGTGAGCTCTTTGCACCCAGTCTCCGAGGACTGACACTCCACAAGGCAAGTCCTGGCTTACAGAGGTGTGTTTTCTCTCTCTGCTCCTGTATTTTGCTGTTTTGAAAACTGATTCCAAAATGTTGCTAAAAAAACACCTGAAGATGCTTTAAAGGAAGTTCTTTCTTCCCTGCAAAATCCTCTTGCAGGGTTTTGTTTTTATTCTGTGGTGCCACCAGTTCTGCCATAAGCAAAACACATACACAAATGTCCATAAAAAGGTATTTACCCAGCTGCTAAAATGTAAAGCACCTTTCATGTTACTAATCACCACGGAAGAGAAGCTGCTTTCCAGTGACATGCATTGTCTAGACAGAAATCCAAAAACTGTGAGGCTGTCAGATTGCATAGTTCTTTGCAAACCAATCACTCAGATAATTTTCTCTTACATTCACAAACTCAGGCCCACTTTTTAGTGAAACTAAATCAGCTTTTAATGAGGTTTTTTTTTTTTTTTCTGATTAAATTGGTGAAAGATAGGGAAGTTGTGGGATTTTTGGAGTTTTTTTGGGGGATGTTTGGTTTGGGGTATTTCTTTTATTATTATTATTATTTCCTGGCTGAGGAGCAAGGAAAAGCAATTCCTGTGCATTGAATAATTCTAAACAAAAGAAGATAAAGCAGGAAACCTGTTTTGTATTGCTTAGCTCTGCTCTTCCAACAACTACTGTAAATTTAATACAGCGGAATCCTAATCAAGATGCTCTTTGTCTCCATTTAAAAGAATACTTGATTAACTGAAGACGTTACTTGAATATTAATTTCTTTGGGCAGATACAATGCCATTGAACAACTGAGAGGCTCTCAAGCCAGTTCCTTGGTGAGTACATGTCAGAAGAGCTTTGCTAGAGCCAGCAGAAGTGCCTGCTTCCCAAAGCTGGAAACCACCATACCTGAGTACAAATGCAACTCCAGTCCTGAAAGGAATTGGGGCAACTCGATCCTATTTGCACAGTGAATTACAAGCGATTGGCCAAATCACTTGCCACATCAAGGTTATCAAGGGTGATCAAATCAGGTTATCCAGGGTGGCTGTGAGGTACATGCCATGGTATCCGGTCACGCACAGCTGAGGTGAAACAGACCACTGAGATGCAGGGATGCATGTTGGATTTGTTGTACACCAAATAAGCCTAGGCAGGGGATGAAAATGCTCACTGTGAAATCAGAAAAAGGAGTTGGTGAAGTATGGAGACACCCAAAACTCACAGATGCCACTGTGTCAAGACCCTCATGTAATGAGTGCAGTTGTATTTATTTTGCAGTGATCACAGAGAATAAGAATTTCATCTAAGTGTATTTCTTTATCAAAAAAATTATGATACAGTAGCAGGAAAGAATCTTAGCAGTAGCTTTCCATTAAAAATACCTTTTCTTGGCTAGCATTCAGCAACTGTAGTGTGCAAAATCCTTTCTGCTCCTCATGACTTAAAAAAGGTCTCAGCATCCTACAAATGAGTTCACTTCCCTTCAGAAGTGGGTCATAGCACCATCCTCATCACATCTACCTTTCGTATACCCTGATACTGATCTGTCATGCCTCAGCTCCATCCTGTCAAGATACAATCAGTCATGAAACAAAACAAAAAAAAAATAAAAATGAAAGCATCTCATTTTGAAACTGCTTTTCCTCTTTTTTTTTTTCTTTCTATAATCACAAGTATTCTGATTCTTGAGGTCCTTTCTGAGTAGACTATTCACTGGGTATCATTTCAGCAGCTGTGCAATTATGGCCATTGTCGGCGTATTGCGCTGGTGTCAAAGTGTTTTTGCACCATTAACGTGAGTGTTGGGACTGGGGACTGTTGGGTCTGGAGCAGACCTGAATGCTGAACAGCTCCGTGTTGTGTCATTTTGGCACTCAGGACTGTGGACCAGGATGGAAGCAGCTTTTTTGTGCAGAGGAACAAGTTGCATCCAAGCTTCCGGAGGCTGGGCAAACTCACCTGCAAAACCTGCCACTTAGAAAGGTCTTTTCATGAGGACTCTCTGGTCCCAGTCCTGCTCAGTAAAACTCTCTTAGCACTAACACAGAAGGAAAGTTAAATCACAGAAGCCAAATGCTACTTTGCCAATGGTTAAAGGCTACCATGCAGCTGTCACCACCATGGTAATTCACCATGAGGGACTTTCATTGTGGTGCTGTTCATTCCTGAGTGTTTCCTCCTTTTCTCCTTGCAGATAGAATAGCTACCAATAATTGATAAAATTTTGGGATCGGGAGAACTGATGGTATCTTTCTGATGGTGCTTGCACAGGTGCACACGCATGACTTTCATGCTCTTAAATGAAGTGGAAAGGCTATCTAGATGATAGTTCAGTCAAGCCAGTACCCCAGAAATTCTGATCTGACGTCATACATCAGGCACTGTTCAACATTATCATTTTTAAATGGGAGCTGAGCTGCTTAAGTGCTGCATTGCAATTTTTGAGATGCCTTTTGGAGTTTGTTTTGAAAGCGTTGATGCCAGCATGAACATGGGGTTGTTTTTTTTAATTGTGGTGTTGTTTTGTGCCTTGCCTGTATCACAGAGGAAAGCGGTGAAAATCAAGGTGCCACTTGTTCAACTCTAACACAGCTAACACAGTGACCCCATGAAAAACCCACTGCTTCAGAGCAATCCAAGAAGGCATGTCCGTTTGGCAGCCCTGTTCACATGAGGAGGACTCCATCACTTGCTGTGAGCTCGAGAAAGGTTAGCTGACCCAGCTGGAGAGCATTAGTTTCTTTCCTCTGTTATGGAAAAATTGGTTTGCCACTTAGGTCAGCATCATGATGTAAATCTTAATGAAAGATTCGGAGATGTCTGAGCAAATCAAGACGTTTGGCCACCCTGATGCTCCTTAATCTTTCTCCCTGCCTTTCTGTCCTTGTACTTTTTATTTCTGAGGTTGATAGCTTAGAGCAGTAGCTACTGCAGCCTCCGTAGTCTTTTCTTCTCTTGCAGTTTAGGCAGAACTGGCATCTTGATCCTCATTATTTTTATGAGGCCCCTTTCCTTACTGGAAGTGAAGCAAAACTTTAATATTTTGAAAATTATTCCTATCGTTCAGATTTTAGTCTTCTGGGGCTGAGTCCTAAAGTCCTGATGCAACCCTTACTCAGTCAAAACTCTCACTGCAGGCATTTGCCTGATTAGGAGATTTTCCTGATCTGCAGGGATGTTATCACAGTAATTTTCAACTGAGTCTGCTGTTCTCCTGTGCTACAAGAAAAGATGCATTTCTTTCCTATTGGGAGAAAAAAAAATGGGAGGAAAAAAAGCACCGACCTTTATATATTACAGTACACTGTAATAGCCATCAAACTTTTACAGGTGTTTTTCAAAATGCTGGGAGACATTTAGCTGTTGTCAATCCACTTGTTGAAGCTGGTTGTAATGGAACTGTATGTTCTTTACCTTTGCTGGTTATATGCCCTTAGATCTATTGAAGAGCTACAAAATTTTTTCTGCTGATTCACTGTTGAATTCATCTGGAAAAATGGGACATCCTAGAACTTCTCTGCCTTTTAGGACCTCTTTGCTAACCAAAACCTAAATGGATGAGGGCTTCACTCTGCATCCAACAGAGTCTATGGGCTTATCCACTCAACATCCAATTAAAATTCCCAAATTAATTCAATTAACTCCCAGTTGACTCAGATCTCCAAAGTTCCAACTTCGTCTTTTCCTCTTCTAGCACAGATTTTCATTTTATAATATCTTGGTTAGTTGTCAAGGGGGGTTTAAGGGAAAAAGCTGACTTTCCTGGGGTTATTTCCTCGAACATGTCTCTGTGAATAGACTATGTTTTATAAATCCTCTCAGGATGCTAGTATAAGACCCAGTATTTCTTGACTTGTTTGTCATCACCACGTGTATGCCAAGTGAGGGATGATGTATTTTCAATCAAATATCAATGATTTCCTGGCATTTGCCACTGATGCTCTGGAAAGAAGTTGTGGGTGGATTCTCAAATTAAGAAAAGAATTTTCTTAGGCTGAAAGATGTACACACTATCTTGAGAAGCTTATCAGGAAAGTAGTTAAAAAACATTGTAATACAAGGAGAAGATCAGTTACTCTGGGAAAAAACTGACAAAGGTGGAGGTGACATGCAAGAAAGATCCTCAAAGTCGTCAAACTTAACTAAGCAATCACAGAACCCATATGTCCAGGAAAAGATAATGTGGATTTTCATTCTTTTTCTGCTTCAGTTCTTCGTTTGGGGGTTAGCATTTAGATCTGAAACACAAATCCATTTGTATCAGTTAAGAAATCAACATCCAGCAGAAGACTGGTCTTCCTTACAGCAACCACAACAAGTAAATGCATGCTGATTTATTTGGAGAGCTACTTATTTCGACTGGAATCTCCAAATCTTGTATGTCACCTGTACACCAGATTTCTATCTATTGTCATAATAGCTGTATGGTCAAATAAATATAGTGGTTTCATTGTCTTCATAATACCTTGTTGGTATTAATTTGAACATTATGCAATGCAGCAAAACAAAACTGAAAATGCATCCAGTGCTAGCTCATCTGTGCTGATTCAAGTTTAAAAATGGGAGGCAGGTGAGGTAACGAAAGCACAACATGATCACACCCAGGATAATATTGATCCACAGTTCCCAAGATCTTGAGCCACAGCTACATTGTCTGAAACTCACTTTGACCCATTTCCATCACTGCTGTAATCTGAATCAGGCAGATTAAGTTCACTCTCTCTCTGCTGGCGGTGTTTTGCTGCACAAACACATTCCTGGTCTGAATACGTTTTTCCATGAAAATGAGATTATAAGGAAGATCCTTTTGGTTTTAAAATGTGTTCATCTACAGAAGACCACTTCCTCATAAACATGCATATTTTCCCTATTTGCCTGGGAGCTGTGGCTCAGAAACTGCGAGTAACCCACACCATTCCCACGCTTGCTGTTGTTTTGACACATGGGATGCAACTATTCACATTCTGTCTCTGCACAGATTGCAGCACGTTGACACAGAGCTGTATGCAAATGTATGTCCTTTATGTCCTCCTGTTAAGGCCCTGCCTACTGTGTCCAGCGCTGCTTCTATTCATACCATAAGCAGAAAGCTGCATTCACTTCTTGTTCTTGTTCTTGTTCTTGATCTTGTTCTTGTTCTTGTTCTTGTTCTTGTTCTTGTTCTTGTTCTTGTTCTTGTTCTTGTTCTTGNCTTCTTCTTCTTCTTCTTCTTCTTCTTCTTCTTCTTCCTCTTCTTCTTCTTCTTCTTCCTCTTCTTCTTTTTCTTCCTCTTCTTCTTTTTCTTCCTCTTCTTCGTCTTCTTCTTCTTCTTCTTCTTCTTCTTCTCCTTCTTCATTATTATTATTTTTATCATCATCTTCTTCATCATCATTATTTAGCCTATTAGTTTTCATGTGGTGCCTTTGTTGGCTGGGACTGCTGTGGGGAAAAGGAGCCTCATTACACAAAAGCACCTGCAGATTTTACATTAAAAAAACCCAACAAAAACATCCCACCATACCTCCCCCCAAAAAAAAAAAAACAGAAGAAGGAAGCAGCTAATCTGCAGAAAAAAGGCAAAGACAGTTTGAAAAGAAGTTTTACAGTTTCTCTGGGCCACTGGAAATCTCAGCAGATAAATCTGATTGTTCAGTCCCCAGACTGAGATTTGCAAAGTCCGTGAAGTGGGATTAAGGCGTGAGTGGTTTTTCACTTGCCATGTTGCTGGAGTGACCTTCAGTCCAATGCCCAATGTGACAACCAGGACTTTGGGCTATAAACAAACTATATCCGATCCTGTCAAAAATGTGAAGTAGGGGCTCTCATAAACACCACGGTGATCCTGCCTCCTTGGGCAGATGGGTAACACAACTTGGGAAGAACCTCTTCAAAATGTCAGGATCATCTGGTTAATGACTCAGTAACTTGTTTGCCCTTTACTCATTCTTAAGAAACTGCTGATGTGTTCAGGCTCCCTCTTTTCCCTCAGAGGAAGTGAAATCTTTTTGATTATGAAGGCCTTTAATAGCATCAGCCAAGCAGAAAGCTGAAAGCTTATATGTTAAATCAAGTTTCTGTGTTGTTCTGTACTGTGCTTTCCAATATTTGTAGCCTATTTCCCCACACTTTTTGCTAGAATAGGAAGAAGAATTTATTTTTTTTAAATTTTATCTTTTTGTGGCAGATGTCCTAAGCATCCAAGATGCTCCTGCTGTTCACTATGCCAGACCAAGGAGCTGTCCTTTCTCTGAAACTCCTCCTTGTACTGCCAAATACTTTAAACTTTCTTTTATTCAGTACTTCTCCTTAAATCTCAACAGCCTGCCTGTAAGTTTAGCCCAGTTTTTTTAAGGTAAAGTTGTTTCCCTGCCTGCCCTTACTAGTAATACCTTTTTTCACTTGCTTGTTTTTCTACATCCTTTCCTCCCATCCATTTCCATGTAAATGACAGGGAAGAAGACAGACTGAAAAAGCACGTGTTTCTCCTCACACACCATTTCTAGACAGACCACCAGGACCTGATGCTGGCAGCTCTTTGCTTAAAAAAAAAGGCCTTGAAGAGTTTTTGCATCACATGTAAAAGGTCACCAAAACAGAGAGTTGGGCTGGGGTCACTCTGCCACGATTGCAAACATCAACTCAAAACTGTAAAATCGTGGAAGGTCTGCAAAAGTTAAGTTTTGGCCCCAAAGTCACTTTGGGTTGAAAAAAATTCTGCATGGAAAAATGAAAGAAAATGTTAAGTGCTTGGATGGAGAAGGTGGAGAACTTGGACCCAGATCTGCAAAAGAGCAGACTGGCAGAACCGTGCAGAGGGTGTAGCTAATAAGCTTTACTTTCACAGTTGGAACAGGGTGACTGTGAGCACCCAGCTGGTTTCAGTGACTCATTTGACAGATGGTAATGTTTGAAGTCACCAAAAGTCATGTTTTATCCTGTATCTTGGGCATTGATTTTGCTCAAACATGTACACGCTCTATCAGCCAACTCTCAGGAAAATGATAGGTGTCTGCTCGTGTTACCTGGTTGTTAGCTTCCACTGAATAATTGTTAAACTTTTTAGCCAGTTTTGACAACCAGCCAGAGGGCTCAAGGATATTAATTTCTTGTGGATGCTGTAAAGAGTTGGCAGCTACACACAGAAAGGGACCTGTATTCAGCCATGACAAAAGGGGAGACATGAAGAACTTGGCTGGCCTCCTCTAGCTGGCAGTAGCCAGCAACCTGTGGGCAGGATGGGAAATGCAAGCCTAAATTAGTGTCCCCTGGTGAGGAAAAGGCAGTTACAATTCAGATCCTTGTGCTTACTAGGAGGCAACAGCCAGCTGGTAAGTCAGCATGCACATGTTGGCTGATCCATCAGCTGTCATGCATGGCACGTAGGGGATAGAAGAGGGATAAGCAGCAGAAATAAATAAATAAATAAGGAACCAAATAAATAAATAGATAGATAAGGGGCACGTGCTCTTAGGAAAATGGTCTTTCTTAATTCATTTACAGAATCATAGAATCACAGAATCACTAGGTTGGAAAAGACCTTTGAGATCATTGAGTCCAACCATACCTGTTCTCCACTGAACCATATCCCTAACCACCTCATCTACCCATCTTTTAACTACATCCAGGGTCGGTGACTCAACCCCCTCCCTGGGAAGCCTGGGTGGAAATATTTGAAGGAGGAGATGCTCTTCAGCATGAAGCTCTCACATGCTTGCCACTGTTTCTTCTTTCCACAGCTGGTTATCTACACCATTATCAGCTATATAGAACAGGCAAAATCATGCCTACAAAAGGGTAGGATTTGGGGTTGTCAGGCTGAAAGAAATGTAACAAAAGCAAATGATCATTCTAGAAGACCCCATGAGTTTGTTGGGATAAGGATAAATCTGCACTTTGAAATTCATTATTGTCTTTAATCAGACTTATCCAGGCTTATGAGTCTAATGACTTGGGTGACCTTTAAAAAAAGCTCAGGCTTGTTTGCCAGGTAGATTTTCTGCATTTGAAACATGTAATTATCATAAAAATTATGAGGAGTGTAGATATTCCTCAAATTCAGTGGAAGATTGTTCTTTTATTCCTTGTCCTTGGCAGTAACAGCTGAGGCCAGCAAAACCCATGATCTTATTCATGTGCTTTGTTTCAGAAGGTATATTTTGCAAAATATTCAGTAAGTCATATATTTAGAATTATTCATTTTGAAAGATGATCATCCAACATCTTTGGATGTCTTATTTCCCTCCCATAAGGACAGAAAATACTAATCTAAAGTCAGACTTGTAATCCATATGCATTCCCATTTCAGTAAGGTATTTAACACTGCTGCTCTGCTGATGTTTGAAGAGTTGCTTTGGGTAGAAACAAACAAATAAACAAAAAAAAGGGGGGATGATACCACTAGTAATATCTTTAAAAAGTTAGAAAGGAAAAAGGTGCTCAACTGTCTGTTTCACCTGAATTATTCCCTGCTCCTCCAAGAAATACAGTCAGAAGTGGTCATATATACTGCCTCAGTACTGGGCAGATGTCTCATTGATACAATTCCAAGCAAAAACACTTTAAAGCATTTTTTATCAGGGTAGCTGCCTGCTGCCAGATGTGCTGACTGTGTAGGAAGCCCTTGAAAGGCAGTGTGAAAGGAAGGGTGGAAGGTGGCTCTCTTTCTTTCTTTGTATGTACAGGGAGTAATTAAGGTTTTGATACAGGGGATGCCCTTTTTAAGACCTTCCATGGATGGGAGTTTGTAAGATGTGATACAGTAGATCACGTGGAGAAGAAAGAGGCATTTAGTGACTCGCATGATCAAGAGTGGGAGGAACCATCTTCAGTGACAAATTTCTGGTTGATCTCAGTTCATCTGGAAAAAGGACTGGAGAAAGGGTCACTTCACTCCCATTTGTAAAACAGGGAGCAAGGAGGACCCAGGGAACTACAGGCCAGTGAGCCTCACTTCTGTGCCTGGGAAGACCATGGAACAGATCCTCCTGGATGACATGTTGGAGCACATGAGGGAAGAGCATGTGATCCGGGACAGCCAGCACAGCTTCACCAAGGGAAGGTCGTGCCTCACCAGTCTGGTGACTTTCTATGATGGAGTGACAACGTCGGTAGATAAAGGGAAGGCAACCGATGTCATCTACCTGGACCTGTGCAAGGCCTTTGACACAGTCCCCCACCACATACTAAGGGTGGTGGTCAGTGGGTCTGTGTCCAGGTGGGACCTGGTGACAAGCGGTGTCCCCCAGGGGTCTGTCTTGGGACCGGTGCTCTTTAACCTCTTTATCAATGACATCGATGATGGGATTGAGTGCACCCTCAGCAAGTCTGCGGATGACACCAAGCTGAGTGGTGTGGTCAACACCCTAGAAGGAAAGGAAGCCATCCAGAGGGATCTTGACAGGCTGGAAAGATGGGCCCGGGGGAACCTAATGAGGTTCAACACTGCCAAGTGTCAGGGGTTGCACTTGGGCCGGAAGAATCCCAGACATAGATACAGACTGGGAGATGAGCTTCTTGGGAGTAGCAGCAGGAAAGAAGCAGCAGGGGTTCCCAGATGAGCAACAGATGAGTACGTATTGATGAGCGAGTGCTGGGTGGCTGCTGAGCTTTGTCCCTGTACATAAAGCTACACCCAAAGTTTGGCAAAAGGGACAAGGATGGTGTCTGGGCTTCTCACTGAGGGCTGTCGCTTCCCGTGAAACCCAGCTGTAACAACATCATTGCCAATGCAAAGGCTGAGGCACTTCCAAGCACTGCACAGTTCCCAGGACCTTCACCTCCTCAGTTCTCTCTTGTTGCATCATTTACCTGGGCACTACCTCCCAAGGACAATACTCGGCACTGGTGTATGTTGAAGAATACCCTATGCATTCCTGCCTTGTCCCATTTATTAAGGGGATTTCAGACTCTAATCCCATCTCCAATCAAGTGGCAGCTCCTCTCAGCTAGCTGTTGTCTGGAGATTTATTAGGTGTACCTTCTATTCTGTGAACCAAGTCCTTAATGAAAATTAAATTCAAATGTTACCAGACCCCAGGCAGCAGCTTACAGAGCATCTCAACAGTTTCATCTTACCAGTCTGACAGGAATACATTGATGGCTGCTTGCTAAGTGCAATTCTTCAGCCATCTTACCCACCTTAGGTGTGGCTGTGCTGCCCACTGCTACTTGCTTACAAGAAATTTAATGTTGATCGTTACTGTGACAGCTGTGCAATAAGAGGGATAGAATTCCATCGTTAAATTGATAAAGCACAAGCTGAAAAAAAAGACCCTGAAGTCCCCCATCTTGTGTAACAATCTTTCTTTGCACTGCGTTCTGAGAAACAGCTTTGTTCATTAAAAAGGCTTTAAGATGCACATTGAACCTCTTGCACTGCGGCTTCATGAACTCGTAGTTGGAGTGGGCAAAGAGCACTACCTGATGGTGCTTCAACCAGCACTTGGTAATACATTATGCTCCTGCGACTCATTTTTCATTCTTTCTGTGCTTTTATTCAGTCATCATTTTTCCACGTAGCTCTAAGTGCATTGCAGGCAGCGGAGCTGCGTTTTCCTCACGTTTGAACCTAATTTACATCCACGTTAACCCAGTCAACATGTAGGAATTACCTCTGTTTTGTACCACTCAAATCTGTTAGATATTTAGGTGCTCAGCCTGTAATATTGGCAAAGGAGCTGCAGAACTTCTCTTACACCAGCTATAGTGTCCATGCTATATGAAGGCTGTTGCCATATACAATAATATACATTAAAAAAGCAGGCAATGTTAAATAGAGAGGAATGCATTAAGAAACTTCCCTGTTACTTTGCAAATAACAACATTTTGTGGGACAGGTAGTGTAACTGAGAAAGGAAAGAGCACAGGTAGAGGTGTTTCGCCCCACTGTCTCACGCCGACTTGCTTGGTGGTCACCTCTCCCTCCACGAAAGTCAAGTGAGCTATATCCCTTCTTACAAGCCAGGCATCCAGCCACATACACAGACATAAACATGGACATAGATGTGGGCATGGACATGGGTATATGTTACAAAAATAGAAAAGCCATTCATGACCATAACCATGAAAGAATACTGTCATCTGCTGTTAGAGTATTTTTTCCATAGTTTTTTTCTGCTTTGGAGCTCCAGTAATTGTTCTTTGTTTAAAAATATTACAGAATACTTTTTCTTTTCCCTAAGCTTTCCAGAGTTATGTATTTTGTGCATGCCCTGTTACAAGCTCTTCTCATAAGGTCACGGATGCTAACTTAGTGAATGATTAAGACTCATACAAAGCACAGAATCACAGAACTATCAGGGTTGGAAGTGACCTCCAGAGATCATCGGGTCCAAAGCCCCTGCCAAAGCAGGTTACCTAGGTCACACAGGTCGGCGTCTAGACAGGTCTTGAATATCTCCAGAGAAGGAGACTCCACACCCCCCAGAGCAGCCTGTCCCAGGGCTCTGTCAGCCTCATGTACTTAATCATGTACTTAAATACACGTAGTGATTTGGATGCATTTCTACCACACCTCCATGGAGTCACTGCAGGGTCGGTATTGGACATTTGCAAATATTTATCCTATTAAAAAATAATTGGTAGTAAAGTATAAATATAAAATGATCACCTATCAGTATGATGATGTTCTAAAAGCAATGAAAAAAAAATTTAAAGTTTCTATGACATGCTATTAATATTTTTCTCTGCTTCTCTATGGCTATGCTTTAAAGGGAAAGTGACAGAGCTGCTGTTTTTAAGAGTTATGAAACATGTTTTTAATTGAACAGCTCCTGTTATTTTTTAGTAACTCAGTCATCTTTATTTCAGAGAAGTTTCAAAGCATGAAATACAAATTCTTTGGAAAAAGAAATCATCTTTCAGGAAAGAAAAAATCTGCAAATAGATCCTGATGAAAATGAAGGTTGATTTCACTTGTGTCTGAGTCTTACCCACCTATGGGTGATTTTTCTGGGATTCTGAGGGTTTACTTTTGTCAAATTCCATTGCATAATAGAAAATGTTTTGAACTTCTTCCATAACATGGTAGACAAATGGAGCTGTGTGGATTTGAAACGGTTTGATCGGTGTGGATCAGGCACTACAGACTTTTAGTTTAGGCCAAGACTACTATGACTTAATGTGTAAAATTCTTGGAGGTTTTTTTTTTTTTTATATATTGTGATAGCAGTTCCTTAGAGAATATTTGAATCCTATTCATTCCCAGTCAGGTTTTGTCCAGTAAAAACAGGGAGCTTACTATTTGAACACACAATATCCAAGTCCAGTCCAGGTTAAAATAGGAGCAAGCTGTAATTCAGAGGAAGAATTTCCTTATTATTAGTATAACTCTAAAGATAGTAAAGAAAATAAGCTACATTTTTAAATTTAGCCTGTGGACCATTCCCAGGTAGTCCAAATTGGGAAGCTTACACTTTAATTTCCATTGCGCTAGAGTAGGCTCCTGCTTTAAAAAGTAGGAGTTGGAAGAACACTTGCAAAAACATAAACTAGAGCAAGAGCATTGCCAACTCAGCCATCTGTGGCTTTGTAGTAGATATTATATCCCTTAAGTGCATAACACTGTTACTTTTCAGGGAAAAAAAAAGGGGATTAGGGGCTTTGTGGTGGAATTGATATAAAAGTTTAATTTCATTACATCATAGATCACAGAATCACAGAATGATCAAGGTTGGAAGGGACCTCTGGAGATCATCTAGTCAACCCCCCCTGCCAGAGCAGGATTATCAAAATTAGGTCAGGCAGGAACGTATCCAGGTGGGGTTTGAATGTCTCCAGAGAAGGAGACTCCACAACCTCTCTGGGCAGCCTGTCCCAGGGCTCTGTCACCCTCAGCATCAGTGAAAAAGTTTCTCCTTATATTCACATGGAACTTCCACTGCTCCAGCTTGCACCTGTTGTCCCTTGTCCTGCTGCTGACCACCACTGAGAAAAGCCTGGCTCCATCCTCCTGACACTCACCCTTTCCTTATTTATAGACATTGATGAGGTCACCCTTCAGTCTCCTCTTCTCCAAGCTAAAGAGACCCAGCTCCCTCAGCCTCTCCTCATCAGGAAGATGTTCCACTCCCTTCATCATCTTGGTGGCCCTGTGCTGGGCTCTTTCAAGGAGTTCCCTGTCCCCCTTGAACTGAGGGGCCCAGAACTGGACACAAGATTCCAGGTGGGGTCTCACCAGGGCAGAGGAAAGGGGAAGAAGGACCTCTTTAGACCTACTAACTACCCCAGGATGCCATTGGCCTTCTTGGCCATGAGGGCACATTGCTGGCTAGTGGTCATCCTGCTGCCCACCAGGACCCCCAGGTCCCTTTCCCCTGTGCTGCTCTCCAACAGGTCCATCCCCAATCTATATTGGTACATAGAGTAGAGGAGAAATTTGCTTTGAAAGCCACCTCTTTTGGATAAGCGCCTTGACACTTGTAAAATGATACATATATATACACACACACGCATGCATATGAACTATAGACTAGTTTCTGTATTTAAAAGGGCACAACTGGGATCTCCTTCAGGATTGGAGGCCCTGATCCTGGAATCTAGGGATGCTTCAGCACAGGGCAGACTTATTTTTGAACCATAAATACTCCTGTCATCTTGAATCACCTTTTAAAGATCCTGGGGATCTTTTGTTTCCAAGTCCCTTTATAGGCCTAAACTTTAGCACAGAGATAAGGCCTAGGGAGGGCATAACTATGAAACAAAAGCAAGAAGGTGCAGTGATAGAAAGGCTACTGAGCCTATTTGCCATCAACAATATTCCCTGTAAAATTATTCAGTGCTTTTTAAATTTCAAAATCACCCATTTGCCCTAATAAGCCAGGGAAATTGCAGCTAAAGATGCTTCTTCTCTAATCCATACTTCAAATTAGCCCCTTTTAAGGTTTGTCTCTTCTAGAAAATTAGGCCGGGGTGGAATATGTACTGGGGGAATAGTGTCAGGTAGCTGCAAATCTGACTTCACTGAGGTTTTTCCCTGGGGGGTTTACCCAAGATCTGGCACAATATTAAGTGGCAGCCTGTGTCCATGTGAATGACAATGTTATTTTAGCATCCTCTTAGTAAATGCAACTACAGACTTCATGCCCCAATCTAATCTTCTAATAAAGGAGTAGAGATTTTCTTCAGATCATTACATGATGTGATGTGAGGGGTGCCATCTTATTATTTTAATTCACATTCTAGCAGAAAACTTTAGTTTTTATTTCAGTAACATGTGTCAGGTATATCAGACAGTATCCATCTGGGACAGTGTCACGACTCTGATCTGTGGGGTAAGGAAAAAGACATGAATAGTGTTAAATTTGGTGGATCCCCTATTTGTCTACTATGATATTAAAAGAGTTTGGGAAGTCATTATTCAAAATAACTCAAGTGAGACAAGAGTATGCTCTATAAACTGAACCTGAAAACGGTTTTAGGTAATTTAAATAACTCCAGGAGCTAATTGCTCCTGGTAATAAGTACAATTGTTCTCTGCACACAGATTAATTGCACTGTGATAGCAGAATACAGTGTTCAGAAGCTGAAAATAAAAAAAGTTGTAAGGCAAAAAATATTTACCCCCGATTAATTAATAAAATAACCTCTCTAGGTATGAGGTGGGTTCTCTGTCATTGGAAATAATGAGAATATGGCTGTTTATCTTTCTAAAATACATGCTACTATTTCTACTAGAAATTATGTAGAAATTAATGTAGGAATTAATTCAATGTAGAAATTCACAGTCGTGTTTGTGTGACCTGTGAGAGAGAGATGGTCAGATTTGGTGATCACAACAGAACAGTGAAGGTTCCAAATGTATGTATCTATTAATGGCAGGTTTTAGAACTGGTATAAAATCATGCTACCTAGACATTTTTCTGTTTGAAACGATAGACTTTTGAGGGAAGCTGGTAGCATGAAATAGATAGCACATCAGCAACACCAGGTCACATTTGAAAGCAATAGTATTTTACTAGTCTTGGTGTTGTGGAATTAGCTATATAACATTGTGAAAAAAACGCCTTTCTCCTTATTCCTTCTTTAAAATAAGCAAACTCCAAGTAAATTTAATTCCTTGAGCTTAAAAAAGAATAACTGAATAGAAAATTGCTTCAACTTCATGGGTTTTTTTCTTTTCCAATTGAAAAGTATGTATGTGTGCATGCATTTGTTTGTTTGACTCCGAGTTATATTTGATTACATGGATTAGCAAACCTTTATTACAAAATCAGATATTTTCCCGTGTCTAGTCATTGGGACACCATTACTTTTGCAATCAGGCAGTAAGTGTGTTAGAGGACAGGTGTGGCACAGGGCCTGAAAGGGTCAAGCAGAAATTCTAGCACTCTGCGGCTGTCGGAGGCAGACGTGCTGGTTTGTTGGACACAAACCTTGGGAGAGTTAAAATAACAAAGAAGAGCTGGTTGATAAGGGACAAAAGAATGTTGGGCAACTAGACATCTTGACACCAGAAGTGCATAACAGGACCAGGTCAGCCTTGAAAGGGAGAACGAAACATGCTTTAAGAAACAAAAACAGAATGTGTGTAAAGGTTGTGTGATTAGGCCTAAGCTGTTTTTTCTAATAATATTCGTAAGTGGTTTTGAACCAATCAGCAAATAGTAAATGTAAGAATGGCTTCTGCACTCCAATGAAACTAAGGCCCACGTGGGCTTTGCAAAGTATATAAACTTGTGATTTGCTACAATAAGACGACATTAGCTTGCACCAAGCTGTGTCCCGTCTCTTAATCACAGCAGACAGGTAAGAAAAAAACATAAATCAATATTAAGGCTCTTTACAGACTTCCTGAGTTCAGAGTTGTGATGGCTGATGAACATGGCAGTAATAAATTTTGCAATATAGGGAAGAGCATTTGCAGTATATTAATTCATTCGTGGATGCCTGACGAGGAACCAAGACAGCCTGGCACAGCAAAAGTGGCTGTGTGGGTCCTGTGGGGTGTGCTTGTGGGGTGCGTTGGTGTTTGTGTGTGCAAGGGTGTGCCAACGTTGGTGTCTATGTACACAAATCTTAGATTTAGAAATTTGTGTGACTGCAAGTAACTAATATAGCAATCTACTCATGCAATTATCTCCTGTAGACTCCATTTTTTTTCAACATTGTAAAAGGGTTAACTTATCGGTACATCTCAGTTTTGTAACTTCTACAATTTCCCATTATAATATTTCTGTAGCACAAATACTTTTTTTTCTCCCCAACATGTGACAATCAAAGAATCCTGTTACATTAAAAAAAAAAAGAAAACAGCTTTTCAAGTATGTACTGCTTGTCCACCTCCCTCCCCCCACCTGAAAAGGGTCTAAAATATAACTTCCCAGGGCATCATGCGCTAGTACCTGCTGGAGGGAATGGACACCTATATGCTACTCATAACCCTCTCCCAGCTTAATTCTTGAGCCACCTTAATGTGCTGCTACCAAAACAGGTCTTACTGCCCCAGCACAGTTATCTCGTTCCCCCAAGGAGAGCAATTCCTAAGCTCACGGAAATCAAGTCCAAAATGAGCAGTGTTGGTGTTTTCACCCTTTGAGCCAAAAGAAAACTGATATTGGCAACATATAAAAGTTACTTGTAAATTTTCTCTCAGAATTTCAATAAGATTTTCAAGTGTAGCTAAGCTGAAACACATGGTCAGAAAATTCAATCTTACCTACATGCTCTCTGTGTACTATATAGAATATACTATAAACGTTTTTATTATTATTTGTAGAAAACTGAATCATCAGGAGTTATTTCTTAAGATAATTTGAGAGGCCAGTGACAGATGGGACAAAAACGATCAGTTCAATACGTGCTGGGTAATTTTGCCATTTGGAAATTTTCAGGATTATTTCAACAGAAGGCTTTAAAAAATATTGTTGGTTTGAAATGGCTATTGCAACCCTCAATTCCCTCTTGCCTTGCTTGATGCTCTTTCTGGGATTGGGAAGGTGAAACCTGTCAAATTAAATGGCATATTTTCTCCTTAGCTGCTGCAGGAAGCCCATAAACAGAGCTGACCAGAAAGCAGGATACCATTTCAATCAGGGACCTGGAATTCTCATGGCCCAAATAAACATTCTGAGCAAAGTCTGCTTCTTTCTCTTGCTAAGTTCAGGGCTTCATAACACTTCTGAATGAAAATACTTCAAAAGAGGGATGACAATGGAAGTTGGTTTATTGCTATTTTTTTCTTCAAGAAGAGCTTTAATTATTCATTTCCTTTTATTTTCATCAATGGATTAAAAAAAACCCTCAGCCACGAAAGGCCATATTTTTGGAAAAATCATGGCACCAACACATGAGCATCAACTGTAAGAAGAACTCGTCCCAGGTAGTGACAAAAACGAGTAACCATGACTTCCAAAGAGATCAACACATTTTTAAGCCTTTTGAAATACTGGGTTGTGTATGTGACAATGAGACCTGACCTGTTGGGTTCTGAGCTCTTCTGGAATTCTGGTACACCTTTTGGGCTTTCAATTGACATTCTTTTGGAAAGTTTAAACCCAATTGTGGTGCTCTGAGCTCTTTTTTTTTTTTTTTAAAACAGAGGCCTGCACATGCATCTTTGAGAGGGATGTGCTACAGCAGATGTCTGCACTAGAGTGTGAAATATTGTATGGAAGCCTTCCTTCTTAGGGAATGTTATTAATAAAAACTGCACACTGAGGTGTAGTGAGAGGAGGATGATTTAGGAGGGTGGAAAGCCCAAACCTTCTTTCCCTTTCCTTTGAGACTCTGCACTGACGTGACATTTCTCTTTCCTTTATTATGGGAAGACCATGTTAGTAATATTACCACATTCCAGGTCAGTGATAGACATGAAATCCATCTGTTGAAAAATACCTGCCTGCTGCAGATCACTTTTACCAAACCAAGGAGAAGTTTTGAAGAATGGCAATTTTTTACTAAGTTTGATCCAGCAGAAACGTTTTGCAAATGCCCCTCAGGTTGAAAATGAATAGTCCAAATTTTACCATTATAAAAATCCAGTTCTTAGAAATCTTTGTCAGTATTGTGCAGTAAATGTGTTTCAACCTGGACTCTAAGTTGTAACCCGACCAAGGGATGCGAACCAGCTACTTGAAGCCTAAAAATGTTAGCTATGCCACAAAGAATGCAATGTTGCATTTCATGTGGTTTTACTTTTTTGTTCTTTCCATATCTCTGGTATTACTGCTGCTGATTTTTTGATTGCACTGTAGAATTTAATTGTTTTAGTTTCAGGCACAGTTAGTGTTGTGCTGA
Organism: Zapornia atra; assembly: GCA_013400835.1. Classification (NCBI taxonomy): domain Eukaryota; kingdom Metazoa; phylum Chordata; class Aves; order Gruiformes; family Rallidae; genus Zapornia; species Zapornia atra. The sequence continues at coordinate 2,472 of VZTU01012616.1, read as the reverse complement.
TGTTTCAGCCCTATTTAAAGAGTCTGAAGCCATGCTACTGTTCCCAGCTTAGGGGAAGCTTTCAATATGGAGATTTCCATGACAGACTCTGAACTGGGCAGTGCATTTGCACTGCAGGGTATTTCTACTTAATTTTTTTAAAGATTGCAATGCACAGAATTGTGAAATGTGTCAAGAGTAACTGCCCCATCTGGAGTCCTGTGTCCAGATCTGGGGCCCACAATACAAGAAAGATGTGGAACTGTTGGAGAGGGTTCAGAGGAGCCACGAGGATGATCAGAGGGCTGGAGCACCTGCCCTACAAAGAGAGGCTGAGGGAGCTGGGCTTGTTCAGCCTGGAGAAGAGAAGGCTGCGGGGGGACCTCATTGCAGCCTGCCAGTCCCTGAAGGGAGCTTATAAGCAGGAGGGGATTCAACTTTTNGTGGCCCTGCCTGTGTCAGGGGGGTTGGAGCTCTATGATCCTTGGGGTCCCTTCCAATCCATGTCATTCTATGATTCCATGATTCTATGACTCTTCTCTTTCATCAACATGAATAGATGCTCCTTGGGCACGCTAACAGGGCACTCCATCATATATGAGAGGTCATGGTGGTCAGAAGTCATTGCTGGTGACTGGAAGAAGGGCAACATTGAGCCCATTTTTAAAAAGGGTAAAAAAAAGACAACCCAGGGAACTACCAACCTGTCAGCCTCACCTCTGTGCCTGGGAAAATCATGGAACAGCTTCTCCTAGAGGCTATGCTATGGCACATGGAAGACAGGGAGGTGATTCATGACAGTCAGCATGGCTTCACCAAGGGCAAATCCTGCCTGACTATCCTAATGGAACATTTTAAAATAATTTCCTATTAAACACATAGATTTTTAGGAAAAGTGCCATTTTTCAGCACGTGGTTTTAAGGTGGGATATTTGTGCAGTGGCACACAGATCTGCACTCACCCAGTGTGGTTTTTCAGAATGCCTTCTGCTCAATATTGTCTACAAAGAGTTAAACATGAGCAGGAGGTTGCAGCACCACAGATTCCAAGATAATGCATCTGCATTTCTTGCCAGAAGAGCTGGTGCTGACAGAAGGAGTTTCTGATCTCACCTCTGCTTCACAGTGTCCCAACTGTATTGACTTTACAAACACACATCCTTTTTTTTCCTACATGCCTAATTTTGCCAGAGAGCATGACAAAAAATGGGCAGGTTCCAGGTATTTTTGAGATCCAGAACATCTTTGAGCCATCATCTGCTTGCAACATGGGGCCAGCTACACATAGAGTGGGCTTGGCTTAAACTGCAAACCAATTAAGCTCCATCCAGACCTCTGGGCTTCAGAGCTTGCCTCACCCCAAGGCACATCAACCTGGGTCTGTGTTGCAAAATATAGGTACCTGGGTGGCAATGTGTTTTGGTAAATACCTAAGGGATTTTGGAGACTGTGTACTACAGTGCTGCAAACACTTTGTGGGCTATCTTCTGCGTGGCTTGTGCTGTTTCTGCCCTTTTAGGGAATTTCACATGTTTAAAGGCCAGGCTATGCCACATGTTAAAAGGCAGCCTACTGACAACGTAGATATCTCAGTGTGAAACTTTATCCCCTTCAAACTCCCACCAGGGCTGCTCTGAGCGGAACCATCACCTCCACACCCCCTTTTGCAGGTGTGATGGGCCCTGTATATACAATTTTCTTTAAAAGTCTTGTCCCACCCAAGCCTCTTTTTCCTTGTACCTGTATTTCATGCTGCTGTGACATGACCATAGTTAAGCATGTTGGATCACACAGGTGACGGTCAGTGAGTGGATCCTCTTACCTTGCTAGACATAAAGGTGTGACTATGCTGCACTCTTCAACCAGTGAGGGATTACAGATGTGTTATTTCTACCCCCAGAGAAACTAAAAGTCTACATTGCCCTTAGCTGAGGATTCCCATAGAAAACATGGATTGCCACAAAAAAAGACTGCCCTCTGCCCTCTGATCTCTCTGGGCTCCCACTCCTCAGTACCTGCCATATTACATTTTCCAATTTATAAAGCATCTTCTTCCTCCAATCTCTTTTTTTTTTTTTTTTTTACTTTCTTTAGCTACCAGCACAAGAAATTTATCATGTGTGGAAGCCTTGAGTAGAACAGATGACTTTTGGATATAAAATGACTGCAGCTGGGGTTATGGCAAGAACTGGCTGAAACTCAGTTACACCATGTTACTCAGAATGTTAATTGAATTTTCATTTTTACAATTTCTGCAACGTTCCATAAAATAAATGGATTTCACATAAATAAAATATGTAAGAATAATATAAGCTTATAAACTCTGTGCTGTATTTTCTTGCTATGTTTTTCTTTATAGAACTCTAATATATTTTAAGAAATTTCTTCTTGATTATATTATTCAGTTCATTGAATTCAGCATTCCTCAGAAACCCTAATAATAAAAGAGCTTTTAAAGAAGATTTAAACTATTTTTCACAAAATCACAGAATC
>VZTU01012614.1:58629-73536 GCA_013400835.1 Zapornia atra | reverse complement strand
ATCCTCCTGGAAACTATGCTAAATCAACATGTTTTCACTAAAGGAAATCATGCCTAAAACTTTTGTTGGCATGGTTATTTATTGGATGTTCATACTCAAAGAAATGCAGTCAACAGCTTGATGCCTAAGTTGATGCCAGTGAGAAGCAGCATTCTTCAGGGGTTGTTATTTGGCGCAGTACTGTTTAACATCTTTGTTGGAGATACAGACAGTGGGATTCAGTGCATCCTCAGCATGTTTGCCAGTGATACCAATCTGTTTGATGTGGTTGACACATTGGAGGGAAGGGATGCCATCCAGAGGGACCTTGATAGACTTGGGAGGTGAGCCTGTGTGAACTACATGAAGTCCAGCACGGCCAGGTGCAAGGTCCTGCCCATGGATCAGTGCAGTGCCAAGCACAAATGGAGGCTGGGTGCAGAATGGATTGAGAGCAGCCCTGAGGAGAAGGACTTGGTGATGTTGGTGGATGAGAAGCTCAACATGACTCAGCAATGTGTGCTTGCAACACAGAAAACCAACTGTATCCTAGGCTGATTCAAAACCACAGTGTGACCAGTGGGTCAAGGGAGGTGGTTCTGCCCCTCTACTCTGCTCTCATGACACCCCATCTGGAGTACTGTGTCTAGCTCTGGGGTCCCCAGTACAAGAAGGCAATGGACCTGTTGGAGAAAGTCCAGAAGAGAGCCATGATGTTCAGGGGGCTGCAGCACCTGTCCTATGAAGACTGCCTGAGTTGGCCTTGTTCAGCCTGGAGAAGTCTCTGAGGAGACCTTATAGCAGCCTTCCAGTAACTGAAGGGGCATACAGGAAAGCTGGGGAGGGACTGTTTACATGGGCATGTAGTGAAAGGACAAGGGGTAATGGCCTTAAACTGAAGGAGAGTAGATTTAGATTAGATATGGGGAAGTAATTCTTCACTGTGAGGATGGTGAGGCACTGGCACAGGCTGCCCAGAGAAGCTGTGGTTGCCCCCTCCCTGGCAGTGTCCAAGGCCAGGCTGGATGGGGATTTGAGCAGCCTAGGCTAGTGGAGGGTGTCCCTGCTCATGGCAGGGGGATTGAAACTAGATGATCTTTGAGCTCAACCTTCCAACCCAAAGCATTCTATGATTCTGTGATCCTGTGTGTCTTGTCCATGGATTCTCATGTAGCGATACAGCGAGTGATTTCCCAATACAGCGGAGGAAGGACTGCCCCAGATCTCTTAACCTGCTTCTAAGTACTCACAAAGGCACAGCAAAAGTACATTACTGTCATAAAACATAATTTTGCCCAAGTATGTTGTAATCATACTGTCTGAAAGCAGTGCAGAGTGCAGTTGTAGGAGTACTGTCTTAAACTAAAAAGCCTCTGGAAAACTCAAGAGCACCTGTGCTCTCTCATCCACAGCAATATTCTGTGCGTTTCTGAACAGGTTGTCTAAACCCGCATGCTGCAAATATAGCCCACCTCCTTGTCCCCAGTGCAGTCCCTTTTTCTGCAGTCAGCAGAGATAATGATGTTAGATTACTCTGGGGTAGGAGAGAGTATTAGGAAAATGTTCCTGTCGGGAGGTCTGAAGTAACTAGCTATCTCTGCCCCAATATAGCTCACAGGGCTGTCTATATTCAGGACATACTGCATCTTCTTTTGTTTCTGCTGATCTTCAAGGAGAGGTAATAGTGCTGAGCTACAAGTCAGCACCCAGATATGTTTTAACATTTGTCAAAGGGCCACAGTTCAGTCAATTGCATTACATCTCATAACTGACAAATAACTGGCAGCATACTCACACTTCATCAATGAGCACTTCATGGCAAAAAGGAATTAAACAAGACAAGTTTGTGAACGCCTTGCTTTTGCCAGCGATGTTTGGAAGAGAGAGTCTGGTTCTGCACTTTAAATGAGGTGTTGCTCAGAAACTGTAAGTATCAAAACATTTTACTTACACGGGTTGTTTCTAGAAAACTAAATGGACTGCAAAGAAATTTCACTTTGAATTAATTTCCATGCAAAACATCAGAAGTTACCATGAAGTGGTGAGATAAACCAACCACTGCTTATTTGTATTGATGTCAGTCTACAATTTCTTTCAATATCTGTAAATCTGCATCATTACTCTTTCCCTCCTCTCCTACATTCTGTTTTCTGAGTTGCTATTCATAAAACATGGTTAAAAATTCCAAACAATTACACTGTTTCCAAAAAGTACTTCACAGGAGTAGTAAAGTATTCTGGATGGTCAGTAACTGTTAATGGTTTCTAGCACATTTGCAATTATGAACAACCTTTTGGGGGTTTTGGCCCAGTTTGGGACTTAATGCTTTTTCTTGGTGGTGAGCAGCATGTTTCTAGAGCTGTACTGACATTTGCTGCTGGGAGTAAGAAATTATCCATGAAGTTTCCATCACTTCCAAAAGCAGAAACATCTGCAGGAGACCCAAGAGTCTGCTGGCAGAGTTCAGCTCTGTAAATGCCTGCAGTTCATCAGCTTTGCTCACATTAAAAGACTTGATGTGAGCTGTTACGAAGAGAGCGATCACAGGACACAAACACCTTTCCACTAGTTTGAAGAAAATGCAAAACCTGTTACTGTTGTAATTTTTTTTCAGATAGAAAATTATTTAGAGGGGCTTAGGGGTGACACTAGATGACAAGTAATTGATCCACTTGCCTCTGTTGTGACAAGAAATAGGTCGATCTAATAGTATAAAACAGGAGACAGTGCCTTGACAGAGCATATCTAAGACTCAAGAATTCCATGTCCTCATACAGGTCATCTCACTCTTCTAAACTCAGAAACACCATTGGGGAAAAGAGGACTAGAATACACTCCCATTTTGGAGGTCTAATGCATGGAAAGTATGTGCCAGAACTATTCATTTTTCCTGGGATGGTGGGCAGAGCATCATGCACCAGCTCTGAATCCGGGCCCAAGGAGGGCATGGGCAGCTCCACGCAGTGAGACGGAAGGCCTGGGATAACCAAGTGTGATAGGTCAAGATGTATATGTGTGACCAAACAAGGAGAGCAATGCAAACATTTACACTTAGGCATCTCATGACATTGGAGTTGCCCTAGGTGACCTGCAGTTGTTTCTGGAGCATGTCTTGTCTAATTAGCATCTAGTATCACCAGCCACAGTGTTCAGATGCCTCCTCCGTCTGGGGACTGGAAATATGAGAGAGATGCTATATGGAGCAAGAGGGCTGAAGCAGTAGAATAAGCCTCCAGGAGCCCCTTTCAGTCAGCAAAGTGCCGTGTAGATACTGCCCAGCTAAGGATGTATTTTATTTGCTTCAGCAAATGGTTCTCGACCTTCTACAATGCAGAGAACCTAAAAAAAAAGAGGTCCTGTTTTTCATTTGCACCACAGATCATTCAGATTGTGTTCATATCTGGCATTGTTCCCTTTTCTAATGCAAGGCAAGGAGCTTAATTTGCATATGCAACAGCTTGTTGGGTTTTTTTTAAAGGAGAGGGGAGTTGTTATATTTTATAAATGGGTTGAAGGTATACAGATAAATAGCACTGTGTGTCCTTAAGTGCTCAGCGTTGTTAACGTCAACTCACTTAAATTCACCTCAGGGAGCTTTCTTCCTCTCTGCCCCTTGCTAGCCAGAACTCGATAGCCAGCGATCTACCTGCCCAGTCATAGTATAGATTGGGTCTGATATGAAGCAAGGCATTCCTCATAATGCCAGGAAAAAAACCCAAAACAACAAATTATTGAAACTTGACTTAAAAATATTAAGGTTTCAAGGAATGAAGAAAACACACATCCCCATCTCTTTTCCCCTTACTCTATTCATCTCTCAAACAAACCTTAAAAGTCCTGCTTCCTTTTTTTTTTTCTTTTGTTTTTTGTTGTTACTTGCAAAACTCAGTGGATCTCTCTGTCTGAGATAGACATAAATATCAATGAAGAATGCACAGCAGTGACTTCAAATTCAGATACATTTCCTTCTGAGCAGTGTGAAGGAGTGATTTTTTTTCTCCAATGCAGACAAAGCATCCCTCTCAACTTCCTGTGATTGTTGAGAAAAAACAGTAGGTTTTGAAGTGAGTAAAAATTATCTTTGTTGTTGACATTTTAAAATACCTGGAGAGAGCTGTGTGGGCAATTGGACGCACTCAGTTGTGTACCCTATTCATGTTGTAACTTTGCAAGTTGACTATTTGCATTACTTCTCTTTTGAACCTAATTTGGCCAGCTAACCAGATCAGCTTCATCCCTCATCTATGGAGAATGATCCCCTCTCTAGAGGGCAGCTCTCAGTGCCCAGGTGAGGGCTCCTGACATGAGGCAATATCTGAAGGCACCTTTCTCCTCTATTGAGGGGAGTGAATTTACAATCCCTTTGCAGGGGGAGTCCAGAGCAGTGATGGCAGAATCAGTGGCTAAAAATGATAAGGTGATGTTGCACTAAATTGGAAGAGGACTAAGATAACACTGTAAACATAACAGAAATGTGTTTACTGTTGTTCAGGTGGTTGAATTTGGTCACCTTCCCTTTATCACCGTTAGAAGGCTATGAAGGAAATGTAGTAGTGCATACATTGAAGTTGTTATGTCCAAAGTGAAAATAAATAACTAAAATGGATAGGTGATTTTGACCCATGCCTCTTTGCAGTACCTCAGTGTGCAGGATTATAATACATTATATTCACTTCAGTATTCCAGGCACTGCCCTAGCATCAGAACCACTTTTCATTCAGATCAGCAAAACTTTGTGTTTTGTAAGAAGACCTTTCAGTGTGAAAACTTTATTTTCTCAGCCCTATTTCATTTAAATTTCTTTTCCATAGAACAGTCAACTAATGATATTTCTTTACTTTAAGATGCTGCATGCAGGATTGCCTGAGCTAAACAGTATTCAGGATCTGAAATATGTGCATGATAACCTCCGCCCTCAGGACTCAGACCTCCAGGCTACAAGCTACTTTACAAGGTAAAGTCAAAATATAATCCAGAAACCTTCTCTCCTTCAGGCATGAAGAAATGCTGACAAATTAAGAAATAAAGAAAAAAAAAGTATCTTTTCTGTTGTGTTAAGATATTGTAATCAGTGAAATTACACAAGAAGATAATTCCTCTTCACATGTTTATTTTTAAAAAGTCCGTTCCTTGTGCATGTTATGACCAGTCTCCTCAAATTTTTGGAAGAAACAGTTGTGCATTTGTGGTACACTTGTAACCAGTCACTTCTTCAGTGCCTAGAGGTTTCTTTGGCTTTCGTGGTGAAACCATCCTGGCTTATTTCTAGCCAGCTTTCCTCTCTGCTTTTAAATATACCAGCTACGTGCAACAGGGTTTGGACTAAATAAAAAGGTTCAACTCACTAATGGGCTGAGTGGGGACCTGGAATTCCTGCATTTTATTTCCTTTCTGTTCTCCTTTTGACCTTCAGTGTTGCTTCAGGCAAGTTAACTTTCCCTCTGTTAGCCATATTCTCCATCTGCAAAATGGTACTGATTTTTCCTTTTAAGCACTTAACAGATCTATCACAGAAGAGCATTGTGTGTGAATATAGGTATGTTTAAAGCTTGATTTCTGTTAGGATAATGAAACCTTTCACTTGTTTGTGATAATAACTGGGGATTATTGATGAGGAGCTGTAGCTGACAAGTATAAAATCAGTTTGAAGCCCTCAGTCCTGATTTTTCAGGTCAGGCCTCTGCATTACATTTAATTCCAACTGTTGATGTGATGATGGAGCGAGTGGAAACTGTCTGGAGTTAGAAACTCACTTTCCTAGGCACAGTAGGAGAAGAAAACCTCCTGGTCAGAGCCTGCCCTGTGCAGCACCATTGTTTCCAAGGACAGTCTATGAGTTCACATACCCTGGACACTACATACACATGCAAAGCAAGCCAGACTCTTTGGGTGCAAACTGCCTTGAGGCAAGAGCAATCCCCCTACTCTTCAGTACAGCCAGAGGCCACACAGCAGAGAATAAATTAGATGAAAGCTGGCACTGGAGCAGCTGAGCCAGTCTCATTACCATTCCAGAGGCTCATATGAAGACTTTGGGCAATTTGAATTGCCATGTTTACAGGTCTCCTTTTCAAGTATTAGAATTGGAAACGGAGGTGGCGGGTTTGGAGAAGGCTGGAACAGAGACCTAGAGAGTTTAAGGAAGAGTCTTCTTTGTACCAAAAGAGAGGAACACCTTGAACAAAACAGGAACAATTGTTGATACTTAACACACAGCAGAGCATCGAGTTCTCCTTTAACTCTTGCTTTTTCATATGCTTTCACTCTTGCCACTTAGCAAGTTTATTTTAAAATTTAACTGGTTTCACATTTACCATCATCTCCTACCTTATCCCTTCCTTTAAAATTTCACATATTCCCAAATTAAGACTTACATTTCCATTTCAAATAGGAAACATGCAGTTTCTAATTAAATTGTAAAAGCCATGATTCTGCCAAATACTTTGGGTGCTTGTGTCTGTCTCTCATGGGAAAAAAAAATCATTTAATTAGTAAAAAAAGGCTAGGTTATACATAAAAAATACTAAGTCTTCAAAGTGAAAACTGCATCAGAGTCATGTAAAGCTCAGGGCTAGTGCCTAGCGCTCTTCTGGAGGTGGAAAGGTTCAGTATGCTTCTCAGTTGGGTAGGACTAAGGTTATGGTTAGGGTTGATATCACTGCAGTCTTCCTTACCTGGAAGACAAAGGATGAAGGCTGGGTTCAGGACAGAGCTGTAGCTCCATGCTCTTGGAGTTGGGCGAAGTGGGTGTGGTGTTTTGAGGTTTAAGGTGAAGGAAGTGAGGGACTTCAGAGTAGGAATTCACCTGCAGTCTTTCTCAGCCAGAGCATGTGGAACAACAATTAGCATTAGGAAGACTGGCTCGACTGTTTCAGAAGTAAGAAGAATTGCTGTCCTTTGTTGCCAGGTAGAGATTTGTACTGGGGTTGCAAATGCTGTTCAGCCCAAAGGCATGATAGGCAGGTCTCAGAGGCCAGCAGGTCTTTCTTCACATTAGATTTCTTGTTAGGGTCAGTACCAAGGAAATTAAGGCCTTTGGAGTGGAAATATCGCTCAAGTCCTACTTACCAACATCATGGTGCAGATCTGCACAGTGCTCTGTTCTTATTTGAAACTGCATGTTCTGTTAAAATGTTTATAGTGAAGTCCAGATCTATGTTCCATTTTCCTTTGAAATAATGCAGCATAGATGTGGTTTTGTCCATAGAGATCATTACATCACATGGAAAAGGCTGATATTGCTAGAGTGCATATTTTGTTCTTTAATACTCTTAGCATATGTTTATATTATATATTCTCATTTGCAAGAAGAAAGTCTCTTGTCAATAGCTCATGAATTTCCATGAATATCATTTCACTTGGAGCTCTTTTTTCGGTTTGCTTTTTATTTATTTTAATTTCTATTCATGTCTGACCATAACTTGTTTTATTTTAACACATGCAAACTATCATTTCTACATGTTTAAACATGGTGAGAATATCAGACATCGGGATGGCTTGATACCCAGATCCATGCAGAACTTACCCCTGTGTATAAGTATTTTCCCATCTGCCCCCTGGAGTGTTAATATTTTGATATTTTTGTGAGCTTGGCATTACCTACTTAATCTTTATTTCTGTCCTTCAGAAAAATACTTCCCTTCCTCTTTGCTACACAAACATCTGGGTGAGAAAAAATCCAGTTGCACATTTCTCATGGTCACTCTGTGGCCACACACAGGCTTATTCCTGTATCTGTTTTTCAAGCTCTCCTTAGGAAGCCAAGGAAATTGAAATTTCTGGTTATTAGCATAACTTCCAGTAACTCTCAAATCCTTCACATTTCATAGCTTCTTTTTCTCCATACTTACTTCCAAAACCACTTCATTGGGTTTTAAAAGTTCTTTTCTAGACAAGGAGTGTGGTCACTGGAATGTTAAATGCTGCCAACAGAAAGTTATTTCTTGTTCTGAGGACAAGGTGGTTATTGTAATCTTTCACGTTCAATTGTACAACGTATCTGCTGAAACCCCCAATCTGCTGCTACTGGAAACAGGACAACAGTATTTCTCTGTATTTCCGTAGAAATAGGTTGCTTTTAGCAACTGTCTGTGTTCAGTTTGAGCAATAATACTGACATTGCCCCTACTGGTGTTCCAAAACAGCAGGAAACGATGAATGATGTCACAAATAATCCTGGCAAAACAATGTTAATTTGTTCACTGCCGTCACCTTTTCAGCCAACAGAACAATGCGAATGGAGTTGAGGCTGTTACGCGCTGACCCCTTCCAGGATCATAAAGCGTTCTGTGTTTTACCAAATTCCTTTGCTCTCATTCTTGATTTAAGGCATGTTCAACAGTCTGTGGTCTCATTCGTGCGCTGTATCCGTCTCACATTGGGTCAGCTTGCTGTTAGGAGCTGATGAGCGGCAGTGTTAATCCTCACAGTTTACAGCCTTCTGGAAGGTCGCACCCTCAGATTGTGGATAAACAATGATCACATTGAGAGTTAAACAAGAGTTTCTGTGTTTGCTTGTTGGTTCCCTACACCTAGTGCCAAATGAAACATTGTTGTCTCTCCAGCATCTGCCCTGAACTCAGTTTGATCCTTGAAACTCAATTCAATCCTTTCCTCTCCCTCCTTTCCTCTCCTCCTGACAGCACAGTCTTACCAGAAACTGGAGACCCACCTAAACTCTGGATATAAATTTCCTCTTTGGCTTGCTGCAGATGTCTTCAAATGTCTCCATGCTGCGGCATGCTGCTGGATATTTTTAAGGTGTTTGTAAGGGGATGTGTATTTAAAATTATTTTTTGAGGGATTACAGTTAGCCTCATGCAAAGAACAGTGTTGATTTCAATTGACTGTGGTATGCAACCTGTCCCACTTATAGAAGCCCATGAATAAGAGATGCACCGTGGATCTGACAATCACCAGTGAAGCCCCAATGCGTATCTTCAGCAGCCTGATTGAGGGGCTTGCTCCTTGGGCCAGCTTCTGTCTTTGCTTATTTATTGATAGAATAATTTGTTAAGCACATGCCATTGTCCAGGTCAAGCATATTCACTCCAAACCACAAATGGCAGAAGTTGTAAACTGGACAATTCACAGTAGCACCCTTCAAAGCTAATCTCAACCTGATCTGATTCTGGAGTACTGTGTCCAAATCTGGGGCCCCCAATACAAGAAAGATGTGGAACTGTTGGAGAGGGTTCAGAGGAGGGCCACGAAGATGATGAGAAGGCTGGAGCACCTCCCCTACAAAAAGAGGCTGAAGGAGCTGGGCTTGTTCAGCCTAGAGAAGAGAAGGCTGCGGGGAGACCTCATTGCAGTCTTCCATTACCTGAAGGAGGGGAACAGGAGGGGAATCAACTTTTTAAAAGGGTAGATAATGGCAGGACAAGGGGGCATGGATTAAAGCTGAAGGAACGAAAGTTTAGATTAGATATTAGGGGGAAGTTCTTTACAAAGAGACTGGTAAGGTGCTGGAACAGGCTGCCCAGAGAGGTGGTGGATGCCTCATCCCTGGAGGTGTTCAAGGCCAGGTTGGATGGGGCCCTGGGAAACCTTGTCTAGATCCAGGCCTGGAGGTTGGTGGTCCTTCCTGTGGCAGGGGGTTGGAACTCTATGATCCTTGGGGTCCCTTCCAACCCAGACCATTCTATGATTCTATGATTGGCCGATCCCTGTTTCTCAGGCAGCTGCAGATGTCCCAGCAAGAAACCTCCCAAACAACTGAAACACCAGTGAAAGCTGGTGACTTCTGAAAAGGCACAGAAAAACCCACTGTATCAAACTATTTTTCAGTGGCATTGAAGCGGTTTGTAAATCTCATGGTATGCGTGCCACGAAGGAAAAGGGGTGGACTTCCCATGGGGCCAGAGTTAGTAAATGTGGATTTTAAAGCCTAGCAAAATTCGGGGTAAACAGAATATGATTATCGCTCATATGTCATCACAGTGGGAAATGAAGTATTAGAATGAAGGGTTATCACTGCTGTACACAAAAATAATATAAACTGTCTATGAATAAATGTTGATGAAAATAAGAAAATATCTGTCCCTGAAAGCAGTAATATTCTGGAAAGGTCAGTAAGAGGTGTTGGGGGAATAATACTCAGTTTGTTTTAAAGTGGGACCTAGTGAATTCATATATAGAAAATTGGATATAAATTAAATACCATGTTCATAAACATCCAGGAATCCCACGAAAATTAATCTTGCTCATTATATTCCAAATTATTCTCCAGCCTAGATTGAAATGAGAAGTGAGATGCCATTATAAATGCTAAAGAAAATTATTCTGAAGTTTGGGATGAATATTTATTATATATATATCAAAACTAAGCTTGGGATAACTACTCAGTAATAATGAGTGCATGTGCTTTTAAAAGGCTATGGGTAAAGGCTGCTGTGTCCAAAAAGATCTAAGCACCAGCCTTCAGAATACCTGCCATAAACAAATGTCTACTGCCTAAAAATGAAGGCACCATCTACCACTAGTCACTCCTGAAAACATTAGCCAGTCTTTTCACTCATCTCTGTTTACACGAGCAGCCAGCCAGTCTCTGTGTGTTTTACCTGGTAGTGTAATTTGACAGTTCCGTACAAAGACTGTGAGCCACATCTGAAATTCAAAGTCAGTTCAGCAGGTGGAAAGTGGAAAGTGATTACTTTTCAATAACCCTGGATATTTAACTCACTTTTCCAAGAAGTAGGTCAGACACCAACCTACAGGGTAAACGGATATTGTGGTGTGGAAAAAATATATTATTTTCTGCCTGAAAACTGTGCGTTAGCAAACTGGGATTCACAATTTGTGTTACTCTAGTTAATGACAATTTCTTGTTCTCTTCTGATTAACCTTTGCTTTTGATGCCCGTCTTATAGTTCACTTTAATTTTCCCATCTATAAACCGTTAGGCCTAAATTCTCTAAGCAGCTTGGGCTACCAGAGCTCTGACATAACTAAGATCTTTTTGCCATCTTTGTGAAGGCAGAGCCAGCTTTAGGCACAAAGATGGTAACAGCTTAGGGAGCAAGAGAATCTCAGCAGCGAACACCCATGACCTTATCAACTTCTTCGCCCGCTGCTAAACACAGCGTGGCTGTAGAGAAGAGAAGGTGTATGGGGATCTCAGAGAGTTCCAGGAGGGAGTTCCACTGCTGATCCTTAGGATGAACTTTAAAAATGCTATCATAGAATCATAGAACGTGTAAGGTTGGAAAGGACCTTTAGAGATCATCTAGTCCAACCGCCATGCAGTAAGCAGGGACATCTTCATTAGATCAGGTTGCTCAGAGCCCTATCAAGCCTGACCTTGAATATCTATCAGAAAAGGGAATCAGATTATCACAATATGGTAAACTGAATAAGAGAACTAATACACACCAAAAATAAACTGCAAAATTAAAAAAGATAAGACAGATGAGTTTGATGTACCCCATTGCTCTATATATATTTAGGAAGCAGCTTTTCAGAGGCTGTGGGAAAGAGGGTCTCCTTAAGCCAGTTTGCCCTTGAAAGAAAATGCAGTCAACCATAAGCGGAGTTGCTCTACCTTGCTGTGAGGACACATTCTGAGATGTCATCAGAATAGTAGAGGCCTTTTCAGTTCTTTGTTGATAACTTGATGTAAGCATTGCTTAATGTTTTGTTTTCTAACAGAGAGCACTGTATACAGAGAAAACAGAATATTGAGAGAGGGAGAAAGCAACATATACTTCTGGTTTTAATTTATTTTGAATGTAATCATTTAAAATACCTCACAGAAAAAATACACAGCAACAGCAACAAAAGCCTCTTTTTAGGTTTAAAGTATGTGATTAGCAACCTGTGTGTTAAAGGCATTTTAGAAGCATAGTGGATCCATGGAAAGAACAAGCCATTAAAATACTGAATTGTTTAAATAATGTTATTCTGGTATCAGCTATTCTTTGTTGGGATGATGTCTGAATTAGTACTAGTTTATAAGCAGAGTCCTGCTTTATGTGAATTAAAATGCACTGTATTTAACTGCAAAGTTAATATGCCTCATAGTAATATTGCAAATTCCCTAACTATAATATGGCCCAGTTACAGATTCTATAACCTAAATCATGTCTCGGTGATTTAGGAAGTGTTTAAAGTATGCATTAAATTAAATACATAGGAGTTAAAAGGAAGAGTTCACCACAGATGCAACCTCATTAACCAGTGCCAAATTGATTTTGTACTAATATTTTGAAATGAGATTTGTTTTCTTGTTTTCCATTTTAATGTTGTGTCATTTATTAAATAATCTGTATGTTTCTGGCAAATGTAATTAATAATTAAGATAATTAACTGAATCGATTCAGGGGTACCATTCCTTCCATTACATGCAGAGAAAACATACATCTTTGCTCAGTGTAGTATGCTTGATTCGTGTGTGATAAATTCACACAGGATTTTGAATGAAATCTCAGTTTGTGGGGGTTGCGGGGGGGGGAGGGGGCAGCAATCCAGGGATTTATGTGCACATAGAATTTCTTTCTGGTATGGTTGCATCTGTGAAGGCACAGACTTTAGCCAGAACACCTGAGATCATGACAATTAGGCTAATGCTATGAATGGAGCTGATTTCAATTGATTGTAGTACACAATCCAATGCACTCACAGAAAACCATGAATAAGAATTTAATTTAAAATGACAGGTGAAGCATTTGCTCAGCTTTGAACAGGGGATAATGAAGATGGCTAAGGTCATTGCCAGCCCTTGTAAGCTAGTTATAGTCCAAAACTGGAATTAAAAAAAAACCACCAACCTGACAGTTAGGTAGAGGTTTGCTGCCATATGGCCTGAAACTAATGGGCAGTTGTTCTGTAACATCAGAACCTGTTCAGGATGTCTTCAGAGAGATGTAGAAGTGAGTGAGGGAAAAAAACCCACAGTAACAACAACAACAAAATAAATGCCAAAACAACAACAACAACAAAAAACAACCCCAAATTAAATAAATCTTAACCAGTAATTGAATTCAAGAGGACAAGTATTTTTGAATGAGTACTGCATCTTACTCTTCAAAGACCAGTTACTATCTTGCAGTGTTTTTTCTCAAGTCGTTCACTTTGATGTTAAAATATGTTTGTAGTACATATCTACATGTACATCTAGGGTTGGGTGGGTTTTTTTTTATCTATTGTGCCTTTTCTGATGAAGGATCTTAAAACTCTAGGAAATGAGAAGAGTGTTCTGGCTCCCCTTGCACAGGGATGAGATCGGGGAGATAGGGGAAGAAAATACCTCTTTTTAAAAAATTTTTATCTTGGATTGCCCCACAAGGACAGAACTCTTAAGAATTGGGTAGAGGATTTCACAACACATCATGCACAGCTAAATCATGAATTTGATGCAAGAATCTTGCACAAACACATTCAAGTCCACGTGAGGTTAGTGTAACCAAAAGGAAGGGGCTATGGCACTCTACTCTCCCCTACCTGTTGCAGTGAACACATGTTGTTCTGCCCTGAAATTCCTCAAAACATGCATGGAAATGTTTTGCCCATCTCTGTTATCCAAAAAAGGTTAATGGTATCCAGTTTGTGAAGAGTAACTACACGAAGGTAAGGCATGAGACAGGCTATGGCAAGAGCACTCCTTTAAGCAGTGGAGCTCAGGGGCTGGATATTTTGTATTTGCTGCTCCTGGCAGTCACTGGTTTGTATGTGGGTACATGTTTGTGTACTGGTCTGTTGGGTTTTGGGATTTGGAGCATTTTGGTTCTTGCATCCATGAAACCAAGGATCAAGAAATAGAAACAAAACTTGCATAAATAGTGCCTCTTCTGTTTGTTCTTCAGGAAAATAAAGGAAAGTTTGGAGTGCTTTCCTGTTAAACTCAATAACTTGATCCACACACTCGTACAGATGTCAATGACAGGCTCTGCGAAGCCTCCAGCCCCAGAGACTGTCCCCCAGGAATGGATGATGCTGAACGCAGAGAAGTCAATTGCAAGGGCCACCATTTTGGGGTTCAACAAAAAACCTGACTCCGTATGTATTATGTTCTTTGCTTGCCTTGAACTCCAGCTACTCTTCTGTGAGCTCATATGCTCTTTCTCCTCCTTTCTGGAAGATATGCTTGTGCCACATTAAAAGGATCACAGGATGAACAGCAGTGCCATAAGCAATGAGCTACCGGAGAGGGAGAACGCCAGGCAGACAGCTATTAGCAGGGAGCCATTAAGGAGCGCAGTTCATGCCCTATAGTGAAAAATAAATCAAGAGCTAATTAAAGCATCCAGAAGGAAAGCATGGCACAAAATTAGGAAGTCTAATAGAAATCGGAGGCTGTTATATGATGCTTTAATGGTGCATTATTAGTTTTCACACACTGCAGTGATCTTTCAGTGTTTCTGTTGTATGCTATCCAGGCAAGTTTCTCTTTCTGTGCAGCAAAGACTGTAAATTGCAAACTGAATTCTCATGCAGTTGGCACTACATTAAAGAAAGGTTTTTCGTTGTTAAAATCACCCTATATTTTCTCTTGTATGTTTTGTTGGGTTTTTTTTTTAATGTGCCCCTGTGATCATTTGTCTCTCCTGCCTCTCCCTCTTCCCCAATACAGCTGTATCTCGTCCAGGTGGTGCAGACCTGCAGTGTGGTCACTTTTGTGGAAAAATCATTCAACCAGTTCTCAAAACTTCACAGCCATCTCCAGAAGCAATTTCCAGCACATGCCCTCCCAGAGTAAGGCAGCATATTAGCAAATGTTATTCTGCTGTTAAATGGTTCTCTCTGTGCATGGATAAAAATGTGAGAAAATGTACAGCAGACATATTTTTAGAAATACAAAAGCAGTGCGACATATTCTATCAAGCCTTCTATTCAGCCCCAGAAAGAACTGAATCATAGACCATTGTGGCAATCTAAATTTTATATGTTTTATTATTCCTTCTTTAATGGGAAGAGAAGGGGGGGAGAACA
>VZTU01012614.1:16066-58604 GCA_013400835.1 Zapornia atra | reverse complement strand
TGGTGGGGGCGGGGGGGGGGGAACGGCTTGAAACTGCTGTATGTGAAATCAAAGGGTAAGTGGTATTGACTTCATTAAAGGCATGATATGGACATTTAATAGTTTCTATTTTCTGCATTATGCTGATCAAAACTCACAGCAAAATCCGTATATTACAGCAGGATAGGAATATTCACCGTAGGTCTTAACAGAAACAAGCCCATCTCTGACACTGGTAGGTACAATCAACCCTTCTACAAAAAGAGCACGTACCAGCTAGCAGAGAAATACACAATAATCGTACGTACTATCCTGGACCCAACACCCAATACTTTGTGCCTCACTGCATTCAGATGAATATCCCTTGAAAAAAATGCTATCTTTATCTGCAGTAATTCTGAATATTACTTTTTATCCAGGTGCATGTCTATTCCTGCTTTCCATATTCTGAATTTTATTTCTTCACAGTTTCCTGGGACAGTGAGTCCTAAGGTTTATTTCTGTCTTATGTGAAACAGTTTTGCCTTATGTAGTGATTGTCCATGGCTTTGGTAATATGAGTGGGGTTATGTATTCTAGAAAGATGATATACATTGTACTGCATACACCATGGAGAACAAAGTCACCCTCTTCTAGACAGTCATGCGGACTCACCTGATACAAGCCCCTCTTCAAGTTCATTCTACAATAAAATGCAAGCTGGCCAAGTAGACAGTCAGTTTACTTGAACCAAGCTGAGATTCAAGTGAAATATTTAAAAAATAGAAAGGTCTTTGAGGTTTGACCTGAAGTAAATCGTCACACAGTTTTGACTTAAAAAGTAAAGTCCATGAATTTCAAATCCAAATTTTATATTCCCCCAAGCCTATGAAAGGCTCTCAGTTAAATGGTTTTAGCTTAGTTAATTCTAGAGAATCTTTCTTCCACCTGAGGGAATTTTAATTTACTCCAATTTGACTTATTATGATTGGCTCACATGAACTGCTTTGCAGCGGTTGGTGAGAACCAGAATTTCACTAAACACTGGAAGTGCTTGAATTGTGGCTTTGATTTGGAGATATATGCATGCTAACTATTAAGCTGTAAAATAAAATATTTTTAAAGTACCTATTTATGATTTTTTTCCTGTGGTGAGCAGAGCCCTTTGAAGGAAAATGTGTTTCTCTTTAGAAACGCACAGAACTCAGAAACCCTGTAGTGAATTTCAAAAATAGTAATTGCCATTTTTCAGATAACTCTACCTTTAATAAGATCCCTTTCAACATTTTCACTGCAAACGAGAGCTCCAGAATTCACAGAGGGTTAATCTGCGTATACTCAGGCTGTATCTAAGAGCTCCAGAGCTTTGTTGTCATAATTCAGTCCCAGCAGCAACCTGTCACTGTATGATCTTTCCCCAATACTGTGTGAAAGTAATTCATTTTATGGTGTTTCTTTATATGTGTGTGCTTTAATGTTAAAGTTTTGGGTTGTTTTCTAACAGAATTTTATCCGTTTGAGGCTTTTCATGTACTCTGGATTTTATTCTAAAAATAAAAACCTAATTATTTCTTTATAGGAAGTTTTCATGGAACTTGCCATACCCTGTCAGACCATTAGTCTGTCTCTTCTACAAAGCTCCAGCTCTGGCCAATGCTGGATGCTTCAAAGGAAGAAAAAATCCTTGTTCCGTTATGGAACCCCAAAATCAGTTGGAAAATGTGTGATTTAAAATTAGCCTGTCTAATAATACTAGAATAATTGGAACAGCTAACAAAAAGGACTTGGTTACTGCTTTGTATTAATTCATGAACCTGTGTATATTCATGTCTCATTGGGGGAAAAGGTATAATATGAGTCTGCTTCATACTTGTGATAAATACTGGCTGTATTGCAAGAAATTAATGGCAAAAGCTCAGACTTCTCAGTGTCTGGTATTTTGCTGTTGACAGGTAAACATTCAGGCCATATTTGTATGTCAAAGCACAGCTGCCCCAAGCAAGCCCTCGCACTCTACCACCTTCCCTCTTACTTGGTTTCAGTCGGAGTATTAATTGTATTTAATTACAGTTTTGTAAAAGGCCAAAAATATTTTCACCCAACAAAGCATTTAAAAGTGATGTAACGCACACACAGAATGTTCCTCAAGCTAATAAGTAGGAAGTGGAATCTGCTATGTGGGATGTCTGTTCTTAGCACGAGTTTGATTTTTTCTGATGTACTTAAGGGAGATGCCAAGCTCAAAACAAGCTGGGGAAGTTAACCTTTTGTAATGCAAGAGTGTTCACAAGTGCAGAGTGGGCTTCAGCCATGGGCATGAAAGAAGTGTTCAGTACTGCCACAAGGTCCATACTGTCCTTCACTGCATCAGTTACTGGTGCCATCAATCAGCAGTTTCTCTGTCCTCTGGCCACTGTGCTGAGGAGGCATCTTCTGAGGGCCTACATTTTACAGCCACAGTCCTCTCTTTATGTTATACAGTCTAATTAATTTTAAGCTGCTTCCAAACAGATGTTCTCTACCATCTCTTGAAAGAAGTCCTTTTTTATGCCCCAGAGGAATACAGAATATTCACAGGCTATCTGTGTGTGCCAAATGACCTGGGCTCTATTTTTATCCATGTAACGCATATATGTCATGGGTCATACCACTTTCCCTCGCCTCATTGTGAGTCCTGCCACTGTGATTTCATGAGGCAAGAATCGCCTCTTGCTGTTCATTTTGAGCCCTGATCTTTCAGTGCTATAGGCAAAAATAATCAAAAGGTTATACATACATACAATATGCTGCTATCATCCTGGCCCCTTGCTGATTTAATTGCAGGGCGAGTTTAACCAGTGCTGAGTTCTTCCTCTCAAGTATTAAATCAGATGGGTAAAGATCTGTCCGCTCCTAAAAGGAACTACAATATCTTGTTAATCAGTATTCTCTTCATAAAAGAACTTCTGTTACAAAACAAGCTCAAAAAAGCCCAACCCAACAGGTCTAATTACAGTTCCTAAAATCTAATTACATTGAATCTCTTGGTAACAAAAGCTGTGGGTTAATCATCTTTAGGAATTTTATTTTCAGTAGGTGAGGCTGCTATTTGTCGTTTTTACAGCTGGGTGGTTTGCAGAGCTGGACAGTGTTCCTCCCTGGGGATGGCAGTCCAGTGCTCCATGTGTTGCTATTTGGCTGGCCTTTGAAAAGCCAATGACATCTTATCACTGAGCTGTGGAACTGGGCAAAACCCATTCACAGTATGATCTGACCAGCTGCCTTTCAAAAAGCCGGTGGCCAAGTGTCTCTTTTCAGTGTGTTGCGTTGCTAGATGGCTCTTCAGTCATTTGTTGAAGCCTTCAGGTAGCTCTTGAGATCTAGTGGATAAGCAAGGTTATACCAGAAATAAGATGTTTGTCAATGAGACATGGTTAACTGTTTATAGTGGTGGTGTAACAAGAAAGTCAGATCAAACCTTCTATCCTTCTATATCACATAGATTCGAGGATGTAAAGCGTAGCATCAGTCATGAATCCAAATATTAGCAATTCATATCACAAAACCCATTGCATGCAACTTAGCACAGATAGCATTTCTAACGCTCCCTCAACCTGGGAGAGACATAAGTAGTCCTTGTCAGGGCAAGATAGCTATAAATTGATTATGTGTATTGCTAAAAATCTAACCATTTGACTAATCTAATGTGCATCGTCTCTAGACCCCAAAGATGATTCAAGTAAAAAAAAAAAAATGGGGTTTTGACATTTTCAATCAACAATGCAGTTGAAAATTGACATAAGGCCATTCTGCACATATGTGGTTTATTTACTAAACTGAAATGAAATTCATCTTAATAAAAATTCAGCCAGAACATTACTATTATTATTATTGTTATTGCTTTTGTTTGGATTGATTTTGTTATTGTGACGATCGTCTGCTTTCATATATTACTTTTATACTAGTGCCGGAAATTACATATGGGATCAGGGACCTTCTCTGAAAAACTTATCTACACTCTACATAGCTGAGGTAAAAAAGCAAGCAATGATATATTAATAAAATGTCCCATTGTTGCTGTAAGGTTTGGGTATTCAGTATTCTGTGGCAAAGGTTTGTGTAGCCTGAGATCAGAGACCTGTTGTGCTGTGCACAGTGCAAAAAACAGGGAGGGTAACGTTTTCCTGGGATCATACAGGGATGATTTTTTTACAGGTATTTAGATAGGATAAAATGCAAGTAAGTGCCTTTTAGGTTGGATTTTGTTGGGGGCTAGTTTTGGGGGTTTGTTGTTTGGTTTGGGGTTTTTTTGGTGAATGTTTTCGGCATAGAATGGTACCTTATGAAAAAGAATATAATCAAATTAATAGAAGAACCAGAGTCAGAGGGTAAACGATCCTCTGGACACTGTACCCATCCTTTTGCCTGCTTGCAAAGCCTCTTAGAAGTGTTAACTTTATTCTGTTAAGTAGAGCTGGAAATATTTCCAACAAATACAATTCAAGAGTTATACTTACAAATACTCTTCTTTTACAGGTTTCCCCACTCATGGCATTTACCTTTTACCGAGCTTGAACATAAAAGAGTGACAGATTTGAATCTCTATCTGAAGCAGCTGTTAAGTGGATCCAGGAAACTGGCTAACGTGAGCACTTACAGTATTTATTTTACTTGCATGTGACTTTTAGTAGCATTGTACCAAAATACTCAAAACCAGCCCCAAGCCATAAATTACATGTTCTAATGCAGCTGTGAGGTAGAGCCATTGTAGCATTGATCAGAACTTAAGAAAAAGACAAGAATGACTGAAAAGTCTATTAGACCTGGCAGGGCATTTTAAAAAAAAAAAAATTCTCTTCCTTTGCCATCATCCAGAAGTACTGATTCACAGAATTTTTGACAGTAAGGATTAGGTTCTGAGGAATGTAATGTCTAAAAAAGGGAGTAATTTTTGAAATACTGAAGTCTGATTTTGACAGTTTTCAAATGAAAGTTTCCATTCTTACAGCCCAGAAAAACTAATTTCAAAATTTATTTAACACTTAGAAGAAATTGTTTTGTAAACATAAGAGAACAAACATGCTGTTTTAATATTATCAGAGTGATACATTGTGCTCATTAAAATTAGTTTTTTCACATTCTTTTTTGTCCATTGTTGTTTTCTGAGATTTGATGTTCACCTTCTGTTCCAAAATGGAAAGTTGACATGGTAACAAACTCTGAGTCCTCGTTCTCTGGCCCAGGACAAAGCCTTATACACCTCAGCATTGTAGAAACTAGGGCCAAGAGCAATTAACAGGGCCCATGCACCTCATGATCACACTGCGACACTTCAGAGGCTCAATGGTCACTTTGTAAGCTGAATGGTCAAATTACTTATAGTGACTCCAGGGTCTGAGGGAAAGAAGCATCTTCTAGTGACCAGCTGTTGTCAGGAAAGCTGTCAGATGGGCAGGCAAAAATGGTGGTTTACATTAGATTTGAGATTTATGTCAAGGCTAGTAAATTCGAGGGAGACAAGGCATGAGCAGTTATTTCACTGTTGGCACATTCTCCAGCAGAGATTGAGCCTCTGCCAGGAGAGCCATCTCATGTCCAGTGGCCTCAGGGCCATAGCATAAACTGGGGCTGGGCTGGTTTAATAGCGTAGATAGTCTAGGATGCCAAAAAAGGGTATGACTGGATGTTTTTTCTCCAAAATTTCAAACATCTTGCAGGAGGAGAAAAATGTTTGCTGCCTGACTCTGTATTTCCCAGCTGTGATGCTGTAATGGAGATTAAAGAGGAAATTGTCTGTATGTAAAGCAAACAGCAGTTTCCCTATTAATCTGAATATAAAATCTGTGCCCTGAGTTGCAACCCAGAAGATTTCCAAAGAGGACAGATAATATCTGTCCCACAGAGTTACACTCAATTCAGGTGCTTGGCTCCCTTGACTGACCTCGCCAAACAAACGGTGCAGGTTGGGTTTAATTGGTGTGTGGTTTCTGTCACATAAGGGTCGTGGGTTTATTTTACGTTAGCGCCTTTTGGTCACAGCTGAGGAAAAAACTGATGTAAGCCAGTGACCTAGAAATGAAGAGCTCTGTATCTTACGCTGCGCTCTGGGCTGCTGTGAGGTACATGGATTTTCAATTTGGGCCAGGCACTGCTGTGTAGAAGCCTAATCTGCAGTTGAAAAATTAGACTGCTTCAAGCCCTGGGATAGTCATAAAAAACATTCCCTGATCACACGCAGAAACTCTCTTCTCCCTCCTGCTCCACGGTCTGTCAATGGGCTGGTAGCCATGCAGAACATGCTGCCTTGCACTGGGCTTCCTAACGCCTTTCATCCTCCCTTTATGGTCTGGCAGCACATGCCTGTGGAGCTGGGTAAGTTCTCCCAGCACGCTGCTGCTGGGACATGACCACAAATAAGGTATTCAGAGGGACCCGTGCACGTATTTGCTTGGGGACATACGCTGGTGTCTCTCTGACCCAGACCGGTGGGGCTATTCAGACCTGCTGGACTATGGAGCTGCAGAAAACTGTTCCAGCCTGGTACAGACTGTAGTGCTGAACCAGGAGGAGAAGAAAACTGTTTTGTGTGTAAGAGGGCTCCACAGCTACTGGTGTGCTTGGAGGGCACACGGCAGTAAATGAAGTAATGAGCAGATTGTTTCCATCTGCGAAGTGCTATTGCATGCGGGTAATCATCTTGCTTGCCACCATGCAGCTAACCTGCAATTCTAAATGATAACCTTTAAAGTTATTGATACTCTATAAACATTGAATCATTATTTTTACTTCAATATGCTTCTCCTGCTGGGAGATGTAAGAAATTTATAAAATACTGACGTGTTCTGACCCACTTAGAACAAGAACAGTCAGTGGGTAATTTCCTCTGTATTCCCAGCTGAAGACTTCTTTTTTACTTTTCTCTTTGGTATGACTATTTTAAAAAGGTGTCATGGTGACTTCTTCGTTTTACTCTGAGCAGAAAACCATGCTAGGAGGCTCTCTTGATAAAAATAAACACAATTATTTTGTCTCTCTTCATGCCTTGGACAACTTTGCAGTCAAATGTGTCCTTTCCCTCAAGTTGCTAGGGACCCTGACCGAAACAGAAAATGTAGTTGTCTGTTCTCAAGCATTACCAAACTCTCATTCCTATAAAATAGTAAAACTATGTAGGATAAATAATTAATTTGGAAATTTGCAAAGGAATCTTGTAATAGCAGATGCCTATACAGTAGAGTTGCCTTTACTTTTTGGACACGGTCATTTCTGTCTTCTGAACTGGACCTGTATGGTATAGTAGCTGTACAGTATACCAGAGTACTGTCTGAGATATTTTGTCTGAGAGAAAAGCTTTTATTTCATTATACCATACCCTTGCAATCACTGTGAACGCATTACCCTGATTGACTAGACACCATCTTCAGCTCTGAAAAGTTTACTCCAGTCCACACAGCACTGACTGCACACTTAAGATGCCAATTAAGTAATTATTATAAATCCTAAGAACAAAGAAAGAATTGGATTATATCCAAATTCCTTCCTCAGTTATGCCTTAAGTGCGTGCTTTTTAGTCCAGACTAACTTCTGATTATGAAAATTGTGTTATAATTAAGAGTAGGTCACAATGTCACTGACCTTTTCTGCTAAATGGTTTGAAGGAAGGAGGAGAGGTGGAAAATAGCTGCCTTCTCATTTGCACTGTAGTTCAAATGGAATTAAATTTTTTTTAAACCTTTCTTTAAAGATTAGAAACTTCAAGCCACCTTTCCCTATCTGTGAATTTTAGTATCAGATTCCATAAATGCAGAAACATCAGCTGATGGAGATATTTGCTGTTGGGACAGTTTAAAAGCTTAAACGTGCTCCTGCCCATCTCTGTTCGAAGCAGTTCTTTAAGTCGCTGGTTTAATTTGAGCACCGACCTCATTCATTGACTTCTCTCACTGAAGAGTTGCCTAGAATAGGAGTCCTTTTCCAAAATTCAGGTTAACAGTTATAAATAACTACACTGCCAGACTATACACATGAACAACAAGCTAGATTCATTACATCAATCACTAAAATGCAGAAGTTGATGTACCTTCAACATCACGTTGAGTCATTCAGGTCAGGAACAAAACCAGGCTTTCAGCAAAATTTTCTGGTTTCATTCTACTCCTCCCAAACCAACGAGGGTATAAGTGATCACATCAGAAGAATATTTGGTCTTGTGCCAGTTGCACTGGTGCTGACTGGCTGATCAGCTGCTTGTGTTGATCAGCAAGGCAACATACTCAACGATGTTCGAACTCCTGAGCTTTCCTTCATTAAATGGCAAAACAACATTGTGGTGCCACTAGTAAGAGGTGGAGCATCAGGAAACAATAAATTGAAGGTTGGTAATGCAGAGGAAGACAAAAATATACATTATCAAAGTACAAATCAAATCTGTGACAAAACGCAGCTGCTATTCACCACTTTTATATTTTAATCTGTTCCACTGCAAACTCTGGGTGATGGGCTGAATGTAGATTGCAGCCTAGATCTTGAAACATATCAAATAAATTAAGGCTGCCCTAGTACCATATCTTAATCCTGTGTTGTAGGAGGGTATACACTCCCTGGGGACACCAAAAGCAAGGTAAGGCTCCATTAATTTAGTCTGCTCTTGGCCCTGGTGTCAGACAACAGCGTTCACAAAGCTGAATGTCTTCTTGCTTACTTTGAAAGGACAACCTGCAGCTGGCTTGGGCATGAGGAATGAAAAAATACAGAACTGAATCTAATGCAATGTTTTCTATAGCAACTATGTGCATTTGGCACCATTAGCCAGCTAGTAGCTTTCTACAGATAATCTTCCCATCACTCATCATTTAAAAGAAGTGGCATTTAATTTGTGGATGTTGTTATTGATAACACAGCTCAGGCACTAGATGTACATACTGATCTTGCACAACTACGTAGCCCTAAACAAACCTACGTAACTTTGTCCCACACCTTTCACATGGATTGGTTTCGTATGCAGGTTCGGTGTGCTTGGATGTTTGAGGGAGCTCCTTTATCACAGTTGGGGGTTTAGCAAGCATAACAGTATGTGCAGGTAGGTGCACAGGGGGCTAGTCAGTAAAAAACAACAGAGTGGTATATTGGGGTTTGTACAGATTTTCTAAGTATACAAATTATCTAAAGGCTTTGGGGCCAAAGACAAACCCAGTGCAAGCAGGTAAGCAAACAGCAGCAGTGTGTCAGCTATGGGGAGGTTCTGTGAACAGCTTTATGGTGACTTTCAGGCTGTGTGAAAGGGCTTTAAAGAGGATGTAAGTGCAAATGATTGCAAGTTAAGTTCATGCATTTTCAAACATGCAGTGAAAACCAGGACCACAGCGCTGTTTTACAGTGACACACGTTTTACATTCTAAAAGTAATCAAGTTTTACACGAGTTTCCCATATTCATTTGTATTTTATTCACTGGTGCCACTTGGGCTTTACAGAGATGAAAAAATAGCTCCCACAGTGCCCATATGGAGGTGCGGAATGTGGTGGTACAAAGTGCACCTGAGGTATGTGGGTCCCTTAAACTCCCACCACTCTTGTACTCCTGCAGCCAGGAATCCAGCAGAGCCAAAATGGGGAGGGTTCAAAGTCCCCTCTATTCCAATGTCCTTTACTGAAGTTATAATAGCTGCAGCAAGGTCAGGTTTTTTTCTGGTTTCTTTCTTTCCTGCTGATCCTCCATCCTGTTAAAGTCTAAGAGGTGCATGGGTGTTCTTTGACCCCAAATGTACTCTAACACAGCTGAAAAGAAAGCTGAAAGCAGAGGAGAGGCTGCTTGTCTTTCTGACAAAATTAAATCTGGCTTGAAATCTGGCTGTTTCTCACTAACAGCAGAGCGCTCCTCTAGTTGGGCTCTGATAGGGAGCACAAATTCTGCTGCGTTACAGAGGTTCAGGGCTCTGCCAGCTCCCCCGATACAATTGAAATCACCTATTTCAGTTGTACCCTAGTGCAAGTGAAGGGGGAATTTGTCCCTTCTGAGTGTTATGCCTGAATAAAGGTCAGGCATGAGTTCTAGCCAGACCAACGCTGGTATATATCTGGGTGCTCCCTAGTAGACTAATGCTGTTGAGTGACCTGGAAACATTACCTGTTAAATATTGTTATCTTAGTAGTTAAGAATGATACCAGGATATGAGGCTTTCCTAAAAATCCCCAAATGGGCAGTGTTTGAAGGAATTTCCATTTACCAATTTAAAGGTAATAATTCCAGGGAAGAAAACGGGTAGGTGAGTGCTTGTGGTCATCCCCAGTGCCTACCTGTCAGCCAGGGCCATCACAGGGTCTCTAAGATTCCCACCTACGTTCAGGTCTTTGTAGCTAATGGTGCTTCTTCAGAAGCAAACTCTTTATCTACTGTGTGCTTTTTGATCATACATACAGCCAAGGCTCTGCTGTGCCAGTTTCTGCTCAGCAGTGTAATCAGATGCAAGCTGAACTCTAAGCATATGCTTCAGTCCTGTTGACGAGAGCCCAACCCATTGAAGTCCCATTGATTTTAGGAATCACCCAGAAGTTCAGGTTGTGCTTTGGAGGTCTGCAGGCAAAGGGCGAACTTACGAAGGTACTTAAAAAGCTTTGCTGATGGAAATCTAAATGGTGGAGTCCTTTGGCAGGCAGATTAACACAGTTCAGGGAGAAATTGCTCTCTTGTGAGTAACAGCGTGCAAAATGCCTTTTTCTGCAAACATGTAAGAGATCACCTCAGCTGCTTTCAAAGCACTTTGCCCTGGATAGAGAGCTACATCTGCCCCTGCAACCTGACCTGTTACGCTTTTGCTTTTCCATCTGCCCACGTTAACCTTGCTGCTTCCCCATGTGCTTCAATACCTGTTGAGTACAATGGACACAGGCAGGGAAAGCTTTGAAACCAGTGCCGAGGCTCCAGCAATGTACAAGTCTCTGTTGTTCATCCCTGCGGTAAGATCTGCATGAAATCCACTTCTCATCTAAGTGAAATACCCTTTTTTTCAGTGTGGTCTCCTGTAGAAAAGAGAATTTGGAACTATCACCTGAATCAATCTTCGTACCTCCTGTTTACAAACTTCTCTGCTCATATATTTCTATTTGTTGCTGAAAGAGTAAGTGGAGAGGAAGCAGAACACCAGGCTGCTCAGAGTGGACTATTTTATTTCTCTTTCAAGTCAGTTAGTTCACCTCCTGCCCACTTCTCTCAAGATCTTTGAACTCGAAGGGCTACTTAAGTTTCTCTGCTTATTTTCATGCTGTCAAACAAAGGCTGAACTGCCATAAATACACTCTCTCAACCCTTGAGATTTCTTACACTTGGGAAAGTGAAAGAGCAAATAGATTTCCTATGGGGAATAACTCAGCTGTTTAAAGCTACTGGAAGCTGACGCAGGTGTATGGGTGCCCCCCTGAAAGCTGTCCTCACAAGATGACAAAATAATTCTTCGTGCTCAGAACAGCCAAGTCTATTGTCAGTCCACTGCTAATGGCTTAAGGATTTGTTTTTCAGTTCAAGGAAAATAATTCTGTTGGGTTATCTTTTTTATTTCCCCTGATTGTTCTTGTAAAGTAAATATTGCTATGTGAGGAAAAATTCCAAACTGCAGAATAAAAATTATAGGCAACTGCAAACATAAATCCAGATTGCTAAATTTTATCTGTGTTGAATACACGCATCTTGTTCTGTGTCTGCCATAACCATATCTTAACTCCTCATTAGCTGCATTTGTCACTAAACTCTTCTTTTTTCCCCTGCACCAATCATGCCACGTCTTGTCAGACAGAAACAAGACAAATGCTACATGAAGTACATCTTGCCGATAAGAGACACATTACTTTCCATGGCCTGGAAAAAAAAGCAATGGTGACATTTTAATGCTAGAATCTAAGAAGTTTCTTGTTCTGCCCACTCATTACAGTGTCAGTCCAAGTACCATCAGCATGAACGTAGCAATTCTAGCCACCCTAAAGAGTGGCCGCTCTGAAATACGGCTTCATGAAAAAGCTAATAAAATGCAATTACTGTTCACCTTTGATTCAGAATCATAAGAGTCCGTTTCAGAATTCACACTTTTATTGCCTCGCATGATACTCAAATCTGGGGGTTTGGTTTATTGTTTTAATTCTCTGCGGCCGATGTAACTACCTGTTATATATGTTCGCCAGAGCAGCACAGGTCAGTACATAAAAATAAAAGTTATAGTGCAGTACCTAAGGTGAATTACGCTTAAACAAGGAGGCAAAATATTGAGCACCCCTTTTGCTCCCCGTTTGTCTCTGGTAGGAGTTAACTCTGTACGGAGCTTTTCAGTGTGAGTGTCCATTAAGCTGCCATGTGAGGGAGGGATGCACAATATCTGTGCCTCGGGGAGGCACACATTAGGTCAGATGCTTGGGGTCAGCCCTGCGCCAAGGGCAAAAATTTCACGCTGACTACACAGTGCATGGTAAAGATGTTCTCCTGTGTTTGTTTCACAGATGGGCTGTTCTGTAAAAGCCCGTGCAGCTGCTAGTACATATCTTGGGACACTGGAGATCAAGCACCAAAGCAAATCTGTGGTCTGTGGAGCACGTTGCTGTTTGGAACTGTGTTGACAGGAAGGGGCCGGGTGGGCACCGACACAGCACCCCTGAGCTGGTGATAAGACAACAGTATTGTCTTCCCAGTGCCTGTGTAGAAATTGTCCTCTTGGATCTTTGCCTGTGATCAGAGGGGAAAGGCTCCCCTTTATCCCTGACTCCAATGTACACATTAGAAGCCTATGAGTAATCTGCTCAGAGGGGAATGGTTTGAGGAACAGTGTACAACATGTGATATTCCCTAACATATTTTTACTTTCTTTCAGAATGAGCTTGTTCTCGGCTTCTTCTTGAATTGCTGCAAAAATACCTTGGCAGAAGATTCATCATCTGTGACCTTAGGTAGGTGGATTACCAATCCTACTTGTTTTCTAAGAAGGACATCTTTAATAAATATAATAATGTGAAGGTGAATCAAAAGTGTTTAGATGGCTCTTTTTTCTTCTTTTTTTTTAAATATAAAGATGCCAACAAACAATTCCTGGATTCTCAAGGTCTCTGAAAACGTGTTTGTTATGTGACTTGTAGCTTTCTTTCACTTTGTTGTATTTTCCTCAGCCTTGCTCCATTTCTTTTTGAATAAACATACCTATATGCAAAGTTCACACAAACTGTGGCAGGTTTCTTGTTTTGTAAAGCAAAATCTTTAAAGAATGTGGAGGAAAGGATGTGAGTCATGACAAAGCACAATGTGTGCTTGCACCAGCAAAGAAAATTATGGATGCCTTCTAAAGTAATTTTCACAATGAACGGAGCAGGTAAATAACAGAACGCTATGTTAATGCCCAGGCATACATTATTAATGATAGTGGTAATTCACTTCTTACTAAATGAGATTCTGCATTGCTCCCTCAGCCTATCTAAATACTTAATCCATTTCCCTCTTTTGTCCAGCACCTAATTTAATCTAATCTCTGGCATTACCACATTAAGAGCCAAAGCATAAACCATAATATGTAAACTGTGAATGTTTGTTTTCTTCCACTGCACTAGTTCTGCACTGAAAATAATCTCCCAGAGTCAGTTTTTAGGCAAAGTGAAATCTCATCAAGAAACCTGCAGCTGCTCTCTGCACCATGATTCAGCTGGCAGTTCTGTACTCCAAGCAATAGGATAGTTTGCAAGACCACCAGTTATCCACGTTTCAGAAAGGAGTGCAAGTATCTCTGCATATTTATTTTGTGTGTCCATTAAGTTAATTTAATCTCTCTGCCAATGGGGGCTTCATTATCTCTTTTGCTGGGACCATTTTTTTTAATCCATCAGAACAAAATAAATACTATTCCGGCTTCACAGCCTTTGTAAGCTTCCCCCCATGTAGAGTTTATTTGATTAGGGCATGCCATTATCATATTAAATCCATTATGACTATTGGAAATTACTCATGGTTGCTCGAGCTTTTACAAAGGTGCGAGGAGATAATGCAAAGATGCCCCAGGTGTTAGAAATATGCAAGACTAAATTTTGTCACAGAAAATCTAAACCAGAGTTCCGATGTAACATGTCATTTGGATTCGTGGGCTGCCTCTCTCTCTAGGCTCTTTCACAAAGATGCATACGTGTGAGAGCGAGGGGAGGCATGAAGGAGTTAAAGTCCCAGGTCTTTAGAGGGATTTTGACATTTCGGTAATATTTAGGTGCCTAATTATTAAAGAGAACCTGGGTGTAAAAGTCTTATACAAAATCATGAACTGAGCCTGTAATAAAGTTGAGAAATATATTAAAGTCTCAGAACTCCTACTGTGGTGTCCAGAGCCAATATAGTCTGCAGAGTGAGCCCCTTATCTTTGCCGTCCATGGCATCAAAATCAGAGAAGAGAAGAAACAGAGATAAGAATGTATTTAGTGGGTGTTTGATGAAAACTGTGTGACAGGTAACCCAATCTGCTGATTCACTACACAGTTAGTGGAGGTGAAGGTCACAACCTGGTCAGGGGAGATGGTTACAGAGGGATTATTTTTCTCCTGCTTAGGAACTCTGCCTTTTGAAGTTTGGACACTTCCATTCTAGGCTTGGGGCAAAACCTTTGTTTAACGCAGGAGGAAAAAAAAAACCCCACACCTAAAACCCCCACCTCCCTTTGGCGTAAAAAATTCATCACTCTCACTTATACCAGTAGCACACAAGGTCCAAATCAGGACCCGATGACTTTAGACTATGCAAAAGCAGAGACCAAGAATAATGTGGGAAGTTGCGCTGGGTATGACACCGCTTGTGGTCAGTGAGGAAGGGAAAATGCAACTGGTCGACAGTCAAGCGCAGCAAACTGTGGAAGCAGGTGGCCTTAGCTGTAAATGAGCTAGCTCAGCTCTCAGAGGAGCACCAGCCATGCACGTGCTAACTACCCATCTAAAAAATTATTTTCATGTATGTTAGTCCATGCCTTGCCCCTTGCAATGGAGTTAGACCGCTGCCGTACCCCAACTAGCTCATGTCAATCTATGCTGCACAGCATTCTGTGCCCTGTTGGCATCCATCCTGTGAGAAGGAAAAGACACAAATCCAGCTAAGGCAGGAGGTGGTGGGTTGTGCCAAGCCAACAAGCAGCACCCAAGGAGCTTCTGGGGAGAGCACTGTGGTCTTGTAGGGTCTCGTTTGCTGACCATGCCCTGAAGCACTCTTGAGAGTAAGTGCTGTCATAATGCCATAGTCAGGCTGGGCCAGGATTTAAGTTCACTGAGCCTTGCAGGAGAGGCAATTTCCATGAAAAGAATACATCCCTCCCCCACAGCTTTCTTGCTTTATGAGCTTATAGGGGCCTTAAGTTTTGCCTGTTTTGAAGGATAACTCAGGTTTAATGTGGGCTGTAGCTTTCCATGAATCTGGCGATTTCTCTCTCAGCCTTTATGCAAGGAAATAATCTGCCTCTTAGTTAGGATCAATATAAAATAAAATGAATGCCCAATAGAAGCAGGTTATGAATTTTGATCAAGGCAGCATCTTTCTCTTACATTGCTTTAATTTACAAATGTTGTAGGTAATTACAGTTACTAAAGTAAAATAAAAATTAAAATTTATGAATTTGTACTGTGCTCCTGGCAATGAAGAGATTAAAAATCAGTGATAAATTTACTTTGACATGAATACTGATTCAGTACTCCCAGTAGGGTGAATTCTGAATTACACTGAATATTGTCAGCATTTCATTATACCGAGCTCCCTACAAGGAAGTGAGAGCAGATATCAGGAATGATTTCACAGCCAGCCTTTTATAAAGACCCTTTAAAAAAAGGAAGAAAGATAATCTATCAATCTTGTTTATTTTTCTTCTCTTGAGTTTATATCTCCTGAAAATATTAATAATTCAGACTGTTTTGCCAAAGTTATGAAATCATGATGTCTTTGCTAGCGGTTATAACAGTGCACAGCCCAAGTCCCAGCCTGGCATGTTTGATTAGTGCTCCGTTCATGTCAGCGGCTGCTCTCCATTTAATGCAGTAGAGGAACAGACTCCGTGTTCTTCTAAAGGAAGATCCAAGCTTTTAAAAAAGACTGTCAAACAGTATGCCTCTCCATGCAGAATTGCAACCCTTGTGAACAGCCCCCTGGGAGAGCTGGCAACTTTGCTCGTGTTATGCAGTGTAACATCTGCTGCAGTTGCTCATTCTCGATGTAAAGCTTTTGCCACATGTTGCATTCCTACTTCAGTTGCATTTAGGCTGATTTGCTGGCCGTAAGAGCCTCTTGTTGGCTTGAGGGACAAAACCAGCAAGACTGTTTATGTGTTTGCAGCTGAGTATCTGAAGTTGGGTACATTGGAGGCTCATAAACTCAAGCTGTAGCTAAAGCAGGCAGGTGGTTGGCTTGGGGCGTTCAACTCCAGGCCTGGAAAAACAAAAGAGGTTCCAGTACCCTTTGATGCCAGGTGTTAAAACAGGCTGTCACCAAGAAGAAGGATCTAAAACAAAACTGAGAGTCCAGAGTGCAGAATAAAACTTAGCTCTCTAAGGGTAGTTCTGTGACACTTAGCTAATTAGTGGTTTGATGTTGCTTTGCAGTCCACCTATGAAACGCAATGTATTATTAACTTATAGTTTCCCTGTCAATTTTGTCAGTCTTCCATGTAGCATCTTTCTCGCTGTTTATATTTCTC
Source organism: Zapornia atra (assembly GCA_013400835.1). NCBI lineage: Eukaryota > Metazoa > Chordata > Aves > Gruiformes > Rallidae > Zapornia > Zapornia atra. Next base: position 41,990 of record VZTU01012614.1, on the reverse strand, counting down.
ATGCATTGTACAAAGCATAACACAGAGCTTGTTTTAAAATGCTGCTGGTGAAAACATTGCACAAATTACAGAATATAGATCTGGTAGTTTTCCAGCGTGATAGGAAAGACCATTCGTGATACAAAGAACTGCATACTTAACTACTCTGAAGATCATTCCACATTCGGTAGAAATTTGAACACTAATTACCTTCATTTTGTCATTCAAGAAGAAGAAAGGAGCCACAGTTTTCTAGTGTTTGTGTGTTTTGATAAAAGAGATGATAAACTAGCACAATGTTTGAGGTTTTCTGCAGTAGGGATCGGTGGCTGACTTCCACTGCAGAGTACTGGGACACAAAGGCACAAGTCATACTGAAAAATGCTATCAGCGCATGTGGTGGTTTGTCCCTGGCTAGAGGCCAGACGCCCACCAAAGTCGGTATATCACTCCCCTTTTCAGCTGGACAGGGGAGAAAATATATATTGAGAGGCTTAGGAGTCAAGATAAAAACAGGGAGAGATCACTCTGCAATTAGCATCACAGGCAAAACAGACTCAACACAGAGCAAACGAAAGAAACCTCTCTAATTTATTACACTGCACTGCCCACACAGTGAAACCAGAGCCATATAATGAGAAGAGTGACCAGATCTTAAAGCACCTCCCCCCACCCCTCCCTTCTTAGTAGACTTCACTTTAGTCATGATTTTACTCCCTTCTCCCCACCCATTGTGGCACAGGGAGGGGCAAGGAATGGGGGAATGGGGTTCTCAGTCACTTCCTCGCAAGTTGTTTTCCTCCTTAGCAGAGGTGGGGCATTCCACACACCGTTCCCCTGCTGCACCGTGGGGTCCCACTCACAGGACACACTCCTTCCACAAGCTTCTTCACTGTGAGTCCTTTCCCACAAGGCTTCAGCTCTTCACCAATTGCCCCAGTGTGGGTCACTGCTATGATGTGCAGTCATAAATCACAGAATGCCTGTCAATCTCTCAAGCCCAGACTGCTCCAGCCTGGTCCCCCATGGAGTTACAAGCCCCACCCTCCCCCCAAGCAAACCTGCTCCTGCCTGCATGTCTCTCTCTCTCTCTCTCTCTCTTGCTTATCTTTGTGTCTCTCTCTCTCTCCATGGGCTGAAAGTGCTGGCAGGGGTTTGCTCCAACAAGGGTTACAGCATCTTCTGTATGTCTCCACCTGCTCCAGCGTGGGGCCTCTCCATGGGCTGCAGGTGGGGTCCTGGCCTTTTCCATGGGATGTGGGGGGGCACCCGCTCCACCATGGGTTTCTCCTTGGGCTGCAAGGGCACCTGGGGCGCCTCCTTCCTCCCCTTCACTGGCCTTGGTGCCTGCACAGTTTCTTGCATCCTCTCACTCCCTTCTCTGGTGGCAAAAAGCATCCACTTGCATTTTTTTTCTCCTAAATGTGATTCCCAGAGTCAGTGTGACCATTGCTGATGGGCTCGACCTTGGTCAACAACAACTCTGGCCTTGAACCAGCTGGTGTTTGCTCTGTCGAGTCTGCAGACTGCTTCTCGCTGCTTCTTGCAGAAGCCAACCCTACAGCCCCCCTTCTCCACCAGAACCAGGCCATGCAAAGCTGCAACAGTGCTCCAGGGTCCTCGTTTGATATTTGACTGCTTTTGTGTTGAGGAAAGAATCAGTCCCTGGGGAGGGGGAAAATCGTGATTCAGATGAAGTCAGTGGAACTTTGTCCTGTATCTACTGCAGACCAGTGTTTTGTCTTTACCTACAGCGGAGTGCAAGTGGAGCATGACAGCTCCTAAAAATGCAGGGCCTGAGCTCAAATCCATTAGCCCAAGCTGGATAGAGTAGAATAATTGTTGTATGTGTATTTTATTATAATTTGAAGCTAAAATCACCTGGGCTTCAAAGGGACTATGATTTAGCACCGAATGTAGAAAAAACTTCAACCTAACAGTTGAGAGGAGCTAACAGTGACTGTCTTTCATTATGAAATATCGGCAGTAGAAGTTTCTTCTGTCTCTGAGATACCCTGTCATATGTTGTGGGTTTTTTCTTTTCCTTCCCTTTAAGTTTTTTTAGTTTTTCCATTAGGGCTCAATTTATTACATAGCAAGAGCAAATATTTTAGTAATAGCCATGCCCATAGTGTCTGTTTCAGACCTAATCTTACATTTTCAATTAGAAATGCATTATCCCCTCCCATGTTTTTTATTAGTTTCAACTTGCTTAGAAACTTACTTGTATTTGGTGTTTTCTAAATGAGAATTGCAACTCCCACAGAGAAATTCCTGGACTGGATATAAGCGCTCACACTATAAAACTTAAGTAATGCAGAAAAAGGCACCGGTAGTACTGGTAGGAGAGGAAAGGCACAGTGTTTGGCGGAATTCTAATGATGCAACTTAGCCTCTGAAATCTGCTGCTCTTGCTGAACCACTCAGGATGACCCACTGCAAGTCACAAAATTGAAAGAGCCCTGCAAGTGAATTGTGCCTCCATGTCAAAAAGGCAACTCCCCTTCTGTTACGCTGTACTTAATGCTTCAGAATTCTACCTTACCTTTTGCAACTTCAAAGGAAAAGGCCCCACAACTTTAAAACAAACGAATGACAAAAAGGCAAAATGGCTTTGCATGGTGGATGGAAGAACCGATTTTTATGGGCTTTTTCTTAGCCTGGAAAAAACTCAGCATTAACTGGTCCATGGAGTTTTCATCCCAGATTCCTCCCTGCCCTTATTTGCATACACAAGAAATGAAATAAGGTACAGTCTGGCTAAGTGATTTGTCAAAGTTCATAAAGAAGAATAACGAATGAAGATCTGCACCTCGGTCGTCTTAAGTCCCAGCTTAGCAATTTCTTCATAAGATTTCAATTCTTCAAGAGTCTGTTTCAGGCCCTTCTCTAATTAGGATGTGATTAAAAATGTATTTTTGTAGTCTCTAAAGGGAAGAAGTTGGAGATGGATTCATATTCTAAAATTCCAGTCCAAACATCAGAAACTCAGAAGTGTTGACATCCAGGCTGCCTGGAAAAATTATATTATGGCAGTTGTATGTACACACTGTTATTTTTAATTCATTTGAATTCCTTTTCTTAGCATAAATGGCAATTTTGCAAGCTCTCTGGCTGTCAGTAGTACATGACGCCACTGTAATTCTATCCGCTTAGCGGTTGTGTTAGCCTCTGTTCACTCCAGAGGTGACACGTTTGGGTTTTTTCAGAAAAATACAGCCGACGTGGCTTATCCATTATAACTTCCACTCTGCTGCCTCCTCTGCTGAACGACAGGGTAAAGGCTGAGGAGAGGCAGTTTGATTTCTTGCTCTTACAACCCTGGCTGTAAGAGCTCCGGTGCATGTGTGGAGAAGGGAAAAGAAGAGCGTGACAGAGAGTGCACAAGCGTCTGCTGAGGCTGATGGGGAGATTGAGAATCCTACCTGCTCTTGGGGATGCAGTCCTGATAATCTCCAAAAAGTGTCTTCTTGCTAGCTTGTATCTCTCACATGTGATGGTTGTTCTTTTCATTCTCATCATCCCTTCTTGTTCCTTCCACTTCTTAAAAGATGTGTTTCTATTTAAAGAATCAATTGAGCCTGTCGATCTATCTATCTATCTATCTATATATATGGGGTTTTTTTGTCTCATATTATTATCTCACCCTGCGATGGGTGTAAGGCTGGTGTGTCAGACCCCAGACCACAAGAAGGGGAGGAGGACTTTTCTGTCTTGAGGTCTCAACGTCAGCTACTTCTTTAACAGGGAGGTGGGCAGAGCAGAGCCCAGCTCATGGGACATCACCATTATGTCGTAAGGTTAGCAAGATCGAGTTCCTATTTTTCCAAGTGCAGTAAATATATAGCACAAGATGTAAAACAGCCTTGATCTAATTAAACAAAGCCCTGCTTACGTAAGTAAAACCTAGTTCACACAGGCAGTGTCTGGACTGTCTTCGATGATGACCATGTGGGAGAGCCCCGCGTCTCAGACCAAGACATGCAAAATGGCTCACATCCAGGCTTAACAGTGCAAAATAAGAAGGTCAGGTAGATGTGTTGGAGAGGTTGTTCTGTTCACCATTACCTGGTGGTGTACTGTGGTAAAGCCATCTGTATTTTCTCTGCTGTCTCTGCGGGACAGGTAAGCCACATCACATAACCCAGTTTCAAGGACACCTTTTTGGCAGTGGAGACAGCTGGCTCGATGCCCCCTGCAGAAAGAAGGGACAGGATATGCTTAGTCATTTCTCCCACATTATGACACTCACTTGGAAACTGAAAAATGTGGGGGTATTTTTCAGTGGGAATGGAATCAAACTCTGTAAATGCATCTTAGTAGGGAAAAAAAAATCTATGAAAGCAGTGGGTTGCATGAAAACCAGCCTGGAATGAGGAAAGGAACATTTATTTATGATAGATATACATGTTTCTCTAATTGTTTTGGAACTGAAAACTTGCGCTTTTTTTTTTTTTTTTTCTGCTGGAAACTGAAGAAAAAAATTCCAATGATTTTAATCAGAGAGAATTGCAACAATACTGACTAGTGTCATTAATGATTGCCAGAAAAAAAACCCACAACATTTTTTGTTACCCAAGCATAAATTTCCCATTGAAATTCTGATTAAGCCTCACTGTCAATGTATAAACAGGAAAGAAAATGAGCACTGATGTCAGACCACTTTCTCCTGTCACACTCCTTACCCATGTTTTCTAATCTCATCCCCGATTTAAACACTCAGTAGGTTCTTTTTATATATTGGTTCATGCATACTGCAATGTTTTACAGATGTACTTCTGCTGAGCTGTTAACTGAAAAAAAAAATCAAACTATTTGGCCTTTTTTAGGTCCTCAGTCAACTGATCATACTCCTGGAGTACAATTAGTCATATCCTATGAGAGCACCCGTCTGACAGTACTGTTGAAACACATGAGGAACATCGTGAGTATTTTTATCATAATCTATAACTCATAAGTCCTTGCCTTTGCAGAGTACTGGGAAAACATTAATCCTCAAACACCCTTTCTCAGATAACTAATTTTAACTCAAAATAATGATGATGCGGTTCTGTCATCATTTAACACTGGCTTTCTCCCTTTCATCTTGCTCAGTATGGTTACAGGTGCAGGACAGACACAGACACTGTGTTTCCTTAATGGCTGGTAATGGACTTTTCCAGACCACGTAGCTTTGGCCCTTTCAGCTGACGCATTTTGATACCAATCAGACACAAGGCGGCGTGCAGTGGTAGGGCTTTTTCTAGGATGCCAGCCTGGCGTGATTGATTGATTGACAGGTTTCTTTCCAGTCCAGCCTGAACTGTCTACGGACAGGGGAGAGCTGGACAGAGGGAGCAGCGCTGTGTTTTAGGAAGCGATGTCATTAGGTGGGGTGATGCTCAGCTTTGTCACGTGCTCTGTGTCGCGAGGCTAAGCGGTAAATGCTGTGTGTTCCTGGAGCCAGACTATGAGAGGGGGAGGCTGGCAGCGCTCCCACAGCACAGGACAGGTGAAACTGGCTGATGAGAATATCTTGAGGGATCAAGCTGGTGCTGTGTGCGACCTCTCGGCTGAGGCAGCATGTCTCCTGTTTCATAATGAGTTCGTCCACCTAGATGTGTTCTTGAATTCCCAATTGCTCAAGTCCCAAGTAATGGCTGTGGCAGGGATCCTTTGCTATCTGTGTTTTAAAGCATTTATTAACACTGCAGGTTGTCATAGTATACACTGATGCCACCTCCACCTCAGAGTGGATCGCAATCACTTTCCCTAAGTGGGGCTGAACTGAGGAGCCTTTGTGAGCACCAGCCGGTAATAAAATGAGGGTGAATGTTTAATTAGTTGTATGAGACACATGAGGCTTACAAGCTCCAACTGGTCTCTGTTGGCTACTCTGGCTTCTGATTTGCAATTCAAGCATGTTCATTTTAGTTTATAATGTCCAATAAGTCTCTGTCCCGAGAGGCTTGTCTTTTGTTTCCTGTGCACCACCTTGACAGGTGAGATCAGCCTCTGCTGACAGATCCAATTTACATGAACTTTACCTTCAGGATTTAGCATAAGACCCTTTTTTCTATTTTTTCTATTGTGCTTTTTAAAGCTAAGTGACCTTGATAAACTTCTTGTACAGTTCTAGGGGGTGGAAGAGGTATATTTAAACGGTTGCCATGCTGATGTTGTTACTATGAGTTGAGACAGGTGATGTGGAGATGCACGCACACAGAGCTGCAGATGTCGGAAACAGTCTCTCTCCTTGTTTCCATCATTGTAAGAGTATAGGCTCCTGACAGTGTCCTTTAACTTTAAAAGTTTGATCCATTTAAATTAATTTAAAATAAATTACAGCATAGATAGCTGTGTATAGCAAATGTAAAATCCAGGGTTCAGTCCATTATTGAAAGGGATGACACAACTTTAAGTTATTGTCTACCTTTTCAAAGTAGGTAACTTAGATGCATTTTAGTAAGTTTGCAGACAAGTGGCAGGAGTCCGATTCTGTAAGACTAGCAATGATTCATGTCTTGGAAGAAAAGTCATTGTTTTAGCAGCCTTACTTATGCAATCACGTTTTTAAATCCTGGGCTTCTGATTCCTTCCTTCCTTCCTTCCATCCGGCCATTCATCCATCATCATCTGATCTGAAATATGAACTAGTAGTGCTTTGGGGTACTGTGATGCTGGACTGCATTCAGACTAGTAGCCTATAGCAGAAAGGTTCTTTATTCCATTAGTAATCCTCTCAGCTTTCCAGTCATATAGATCAATCTCTGTGACGTGCTCTCTTTTCTTTTTCCCTCTTTTTTTTTTCTTTTTTTTTTTTTTTGTGTAGCTGAACAGGGATTTTAAAGGTATGCCAGGATGATATCTTATTCAAGGCATGTTAAAGCTATTTCAGGTATACTCAGTCTTTTGCAGAGTCTCACTAATTATATTTTAGTGGTTCATCTGTGCAGAGATTTCTTTTGCTGTCTTGTTTTATTTCATAGTTTATAGTAAATAATATTTGTGCTGCTCTTCCCCATTTAATTTATCTCTTTATAGAGATTTCATGATGTGTTCAGATGTGAAAATAATCGTAGTGGTCCAAATTAATCCCAAATGTAGCTTCACAGAACTGACAGGCATTGTGCTACAGACTTTTGATCCACGCAAATAAATTTGATTTACTATTTGTGTGAGTTTACTTCTAGGGGTTTTAATAGGAGATCTGAATCCTGCTGTGCAAATCCTACATTAATATATAACACACAAGATAATCCCTATGGAGCTGGTGGTGTTTATAGCCATTGTCAAATGTCACATAGGTTCTTTTAACAAAGGAAGTCAAAAGAGTACAATGCTATAGCTTTGCAGGGCTTTTTTCTTAAGCTAACCCTGTTCGTGAATGATGTCAGAGACCAAAGACGCAATGGTACAGGAAAACATTGGTCTGGGGCAGACCTGCCAACAGACTCTCTAATGTGGGTGCATGGATGGACTCCACAGTGCAGGCACTTTTGATCTGATGCATCCACATGTGCCAGATTTGCTGCAGACATACAAGTTGGTTATCCCTAGACCTGCTTCAGAATGCCCTCTCCCTTACCACCGCAGCCTTTCAGTCTTGCGTTACAAAACCTAAAATGCTGCAGAGACCAACAATCATAGAATCATGGAATGGTCTGGATTGGAAGGGACCCCAAGGATCATAGAGTTCCAACCCCCCTGCCACAGGCAAGGCCACCAGCCTCCAGGCCTGGATCTATACAAGGTTGCACAGGGCCCCATCCAAGCTGGCCTTGAACACTTCCAGGGATGGGGCATCCACCACCTCTCTGGGCAGCCTGTTCCAGCACCTTACCAGTCTCTCTGTAAAAAAACTCCCCCTCATATCTAATCTAAACTTTCGTTCCTTCAGCTTTAATCCATGCCCCCTTGTCCTGCCATTATCTACCCTTTTAAAAAGTTGATTCCGCTCCTGTTTGTAAGCTCCCTTCAGGTACTGGAAAGCTGCAGAGGCCTCTCTGCAGCCTCCTCTAGGCTGAACAAGCCCAGCTCCCTCAGCCTCTCTTTGTAGGGGAGGTGCTCCAGCCCTCTGATCATCTTCGTGGCCCTCCTCTGAACCCTCTCCAACAGTTCCACATCTTTCTTGTATTGGGGGCCCCCAATCTGGAGACAGGACTCCAGATGGGGCCTCACAAGGGCAGAGTAGAGAGGGACAATCCCCTCCCTGTCCGTGCTGGCCACCCCTCTTCTGATGGAACCCAGGATACCATTGGCCTTCTTAGCTGCAAGAGCACACTGCTGGCTCATGTTAAGTTTCTCATCCACCAAACAATGGAGGAGAACAGCCTTATAGATTTTGTGACTGGGAAGGACTATTAATCTAATGTAACCTCCTGTAAAGCACAAGCTATATTCTTTTTTTTTTTTTTCACTGAGTATATGCTCGCATCTAGGCCAACAATGCAAACAGAGGAATGTTTGCACAGAGAGATCTAAGACTGGTAGCAAATGTTTGTCTACGCTTTAAGACACTGGGTGCACAGTGAAGACAAGTTCTGTTAGGTAGGTATTTGTACGATACTAACAGTGTTTCAGCCTCAAGAATTTCCTCAGCAATTTATGTTTCTATTTGAATCCTGAGGTTCCAAAAGTCAGGTGACTCACATCAGACTCACTGCTCCTGCTCATGATTAGAATGGCATTGCCGTGACTTTAATTTAAAAAAAAATTAAATGCAGTTTTCAAAGACACAAAAGGCATGATGCTAATAAAATGTAATTTCCCAAGGAAGCATAGTATAATTTTAAGTCAGCCTCTTGGGGCATTATTTGTTCCACCTAAACACAGACGGTGCCACAGTGGGCCTTGATACGTAGACAGCACAGGCAGTGTTGCCGTAGTAAAGTGAAGCTGGACTAGAAGGAAACCATCATGGAGGGATGAAAAGTGGAGAAGTCAGCTGGAAAGACCTCTGAGTCACAGAGGATGTGGCAGCAGGAGGAGATGATACAGGGAGGGCTTCTACAAACATCATGCAGTACCTGGCTAAGTGCACTAAGTGGTCTTGGAAGATACAGGATCTGGGGGGAGGTTTCTTTTGGCATAGGAAAGATTTGTTTTAGCTAAGAGCAAAACCAGACTGGCTTTGGCAGCAGGACAGGAGTAGGTGCACAGGGGGGATGCTGTGAAGAAAGCCTGAGAGACTACCTGGAGAACTTTGGCTCCTAGATCTATGTAGAAGCTGCAGGGCTAGATTTATGAAAATTGAGACACATGTAGGTTTTGAACTTGAAATGCTCAAACCAGTTCCATTCATCTGTATTAACTGCCACAGAGAATGGGGGATGTCAAAACGTACCGGATCTTACACAGAGGAGACTGGGGGCTAGCTTAGCGCTGCACAGTCAGAAGCAGCCAGGCTCCCTGCTGCCACACTGCTAGGCTCCTCTGTTCAAAAAGACACCACAGGCAAAAGAAATAGCCATAAATAACCCCAGAAGAAGTAGTTCAGAAAAGGGTGGCTGTATATTTCTTCTCCTGCTTTGTAGAGATCCAGAAGGGAACAGCGGTTCAGTGCTGGCTCAGAAGGAAGTCTGCTTTGTCTGCTGACTTTGTTGACATGACTTCAGGCATGCCCTGCTTTTCTAGATAAGCAGCTAAACTTTCAGTGCTCACTGCTAAGCATTTTGCCTGTTACTTCTTGTGGACAGAATAACTCCTAAGGGGTAGTGGGTAGAAGAAACAAAGCCAACTTAACCTAAACCTCAAGCCAGTAAATGTAAAATGTTACTAGAAATCAGGAACACGTGTGTGGGTGATGAATTCAGAACTGATTTTACAGGGGAAAATTTGCTGGAAGAAAAATAAACTCCTACAGTATTTTCCAAAACTACTTCCAGCTTTCCCTTTTATAAAAGCTCTGAAGCTGTCATGTACCACTCTTGGTGATTAATGATTCTAGGATAGCTGATATGTGGGTGACAAATTAGTAATCAGCTTTAGGCTTAGACAGACATCCAGCCTCTTTCCATTTTGGGTGCTACACCATCTGAGTACAACTTGCTTCCAAAATCATTTGTGAGATGTGATCGTTTAAATGCTTTGGGAAGAAAGGTGACAGCCAAACTTTCCCTAAACCAGAAGGATGAAATCTATGTCAAAGCCTGCAGGTGCAGGGCTGTGGGGCAGTTCCCAGGTACAGTACAGGTGGATGCTGTGCTGCCTTTGCTGGACTTTGTCTCTAGCTTGAGGTGGGTAAGGGGTGGGGATCTTTGGTCAGTCTTAGTTGGTTCCATCATTCCTCTCATAGGTCCACTAAATTTTACACATTATGAATATCATTATATGGATTTACATGGAAAACATATTAGCTGCCAGTCACACAATGCCTGCCAATTAAATAAAAAGCCACGTTATCCACAGAATCACAGAATCACAAGGTTGGAAAAGACCTTTAAGATCATCAAGTCCAACCGTTCCCATCCTGTGCTAAACTATATCCCTAAGTACCTCATCTACCCTTTTTTTAAACACATCCAGGGATGGTGACTCAACCATCTCCTTGTTCCAGGTCCTGACAGCTCTTTCAGTGAAGAATTTTTTCCTAAAATCTAATCTAAACCTGCCCTGGTGCAGCTTTGTGCCATTTCCCTTGTCCTATCACCTGTCCGAATATTATGAACGTATCCTGCTGTATTGCCTGCAGCCCATGGATCAGCCAACAGTGATTGGGAACAAGTTGCATAGGTAGGCCAGTCATCCAGGGGTGGAAAACAAGTGGAAGAAAAAAATCTCTTTGAGCTGAAGAAAAGTTATTTGAAGAGTGGCAGTGATAGAATGCAACCAGCAGTTCGGCTGATGGAGAAAGGTAATATGTTCAGATGGAGTTTTCCCTAGACTGCAGCAGAAAAAAAGGGCAAAAAAGCATTAAAAGAAAACTCATGTACTAAGTCTACCTTACAAAGAATTTGGTTTTCATTTTATATTCAGAGAAAATGCTTTTCCTTCAAAAACAAATGCAAATTAGCTTAGCCTGTGTTCTATTTCAAACTAAAATTTAGCTGAACCCCTGTAAACAAAGGGTACTACTACTCAGCAGAAGTCTAAATCAGGAAGAGACGAGGTCTGTTCTTGTGGCACAGGGATTACTGTTGGATTCCCACACATTTGTTATGCAAGGTATCTGACAAATATGTTGTACAGAAACTTGTGTTATTATTTCTTGTTAAACCTTTTAATCTGTCACAGTCGCAGAACTGCCTCAGCTCTAAATTCTAACTGCTAATTGTTACAGAAGTAATTCCCCACATAGCTGGTATGTGTTGAATCAGGAATCATAAAAAAAAAAGCCAACAGCAAACAGTGAGCTCTGTTTAATAATATGAGTGATCTGGGAGATGAAGGTGAACATAAATTAAATTTGCCAGTATTTGCAAATGAAGAAAACATAAAAAATAATAGTGGAGACGTAGCAAGATCAAGAGAATAAAAGTAATTTCCAGAACCCTACAGCCAGCTTGGACAAATGAAACGTATTTCCTCGGGGAGATATAGATCTATACCCCACAATAATGTGAAGATAAAACAAGCAAATGGTGAGACATGAGGTTGCTATGAGAGATGCCAATGAGAAAGGCCAGATCTTGGTGTCATGGTGGAGAAACAAAGTACTTCATCTTTCTAAGGCTTTGATAGTAGAATATGTCTCTCAGGAAATTTCTGAAGGACTAGAATATAAGTTCAAAGAACAGTTCTCAGGAGAGAGTGATTGATTCTTCAGGAGTGATTTATTGTTACTAAAACTTAACTTAGTTAAGAACAGAAGACTAACAAAGACGCAAGTCAATTGTGCAGATATTTAAGGGAGAAGACATCAAGGTTCAAGAGGAATTATTTAGGGCATTGAGCAAGAGTGTAAGTAGAAGTAATGAGAGATAATTAAGGAACAGAAATTGCATGCATCATGTAATGAAATGCTTTCTTACAAAGAGAGGTGGCAAGCTGTAGAATAATCTAAGGAAAAGTGGAGAGAGCTCTGTACAGCGTGTGAAATTAAAAATAGTCTGGATCAGGCACATAAGGACTTTTTTAACTAATTAAGAAATTGAGAAGAAAAATAGTGCAGGGTGAAGACACAGATAACAGTGTCACTGTTTCTTTCTCCATTTTTATATTCACTTGCTATCTGTGCCTGTGCAAGGAGAGAAAAGAAAATATGTATGTGACAAAAAGAACGACAGCATTTGCTTGGGTTTCTTTTCGGAAAGGCTAATTTTTTTAATGCCTTCTAACAGGCAGCAGTGGTGTTAATCCTGAGTGGTTTCAAAAGAAAAGAGAAATGGAGACATTGTCTTAAGTGTTTGTTCTCCCCATGCCTTATTCAAGAGAGGAGAAATTCTGGGATCTGTGTTTCTAAGGGTCCAAAGTAGATCAGTCTTAGCCAGTGTCATGGCTCAATCTTCATCTGAAAATTAAATGTTTCAGGTACAACAATAGTACAGGGTTGGAAGCAGTGGGATTTAACTGCTTTACAGGCTTGGTGGTAATTCTGCAATAAAAGCCTGAGAGATCTATTAATGAAATCTGCCCTCTGCTTTCTCTGCCCTGCACCAGCATTGCTTATCCATGGAATAATGCAATTTTAAAGCATGAGCAAACCCTGATTTCTTTCATCTATGCAAAAAAGTGCCGTTTAAATGACTTAAAGATAGCAGTACAGCATGTGGTTCAGGAATCTAGAACATATCTTGTCACCTCCCTCTCTTTCAGAAAAAAACCACCTATGAGAGTCTTGCTCAGATCTTTTACTGGGACTTGTGCATTCTATACATTCCCACTTCTGGTTATGGAGTTGTCTTCTTTTACATCAGCCTTTGTAACTTTTTATAACCACATAGTGCTATCTGCAGCACCCAGTAATCTAGCCTTGAGCACTGGTGAAGTGCTAGGTGGGGTGTGAGAGCTCAGAATTTAGACAAAGGGGGCACAAACCATCCTAAGACATCTTTTTCTCCACTGTTAATTCAGAAAGAGTAAATACACTCAAAGCTGTATCATTACTTGCTGCATCTAAATTCTAGCCTTGTCTGCTGCTGCCAATGGTCAGTAAAAGACATGAGCCTGCTTGACCTGCCACTTACAGTCATGTGGTGGCACAGACTCTTCCCCTTTTCATTTGGGATTATGTCTGTCCTAATACACAACTCATTCTGGATCGTCCAGACAATAAACTACTCGTTTTAAACAGGGCGTCAGAGCTGTATCTCAGCTCCTTTGTCTTTCTGAAAGTGATTTGGGATTCAGGGCTCTAGAGAAATAAAGGCTTGGAAGGGAAACCCTTACGACCTGCTGGGTATCACAAGCCAGCTTTCATTGTATTTACTTTATTCTGAGCAAAGTTAGATTGCCTTTTCTCTCAAATGACTGAAGCGGATTAAAAGCAATTTGTATAGTTCTTAGGAAGCTCTGAATCCCTTGGGATCCAGCCCATTTCCCAGAACAGTCTTTCTCCTTACCAAAAAAAAAAAAGTTTTTTTAAATAGTTAACAAATAATACCTGTTTATTTTTTTAAAATCCCACTGTCTGTGTCTAATTGGTCTAATTGGACTGGGATTCAGTAGGAAACTAAGATGCATACATATATGATTTGATGGAATTCAGTTGCCTGATCGTGGCTGTTTTGAATCCCATTAAGTGTTTTTCTTGACCTCCAGTAACCACTCCAGGATGGTGCCAGTTACCCATAAAGCCTGTGTCATCCATACACATCTTTTGTCATCTGAAGTGACACGAGGCAGCAGTATTTTAGAAACTGGATCCAAGTCTAGATGCCTAGGATCCCATTTTGATCAGTGGAGACTTAGGTCCCAATTCATTTTTTTAAACATACAGGAGATGACCTAACATCCTAACATGCCCCATCTGGCTTCCAGCTGCCACTGCAGAAGAGACGGCCTCAGGTAAAGCTTGTGTCTCTGTCTGAGGGTTTATGCAGAGATCTTAACATGTCTCCAGTGATGCCACACACCTATGTGTTGGCAATTTAATCAGGCCAAGCCAGGAGTTGTCCACAATATGAGGAGCTGAATCTCTTTCTGGCCTCCCTCCTTGACAGCATTACAGAGGTAGGGGCAAGTCAACACCTCGACACTTTTGCCCAGAACTGGTGTTCATTGCAGAGCATTAGCTGTGAAGTGTCCCTTCTGCCTCAGTGACCAAGGGTAAGTTTTTTCCTATTTGCCAGCCAAGAGACCTTGGAGACTGTTGGCTGGTTCACTCTTTGGAGAATTTGTGACTCAGGACAGCTTTACACTCTATTTTTGCCAGCGTTTCTCCCCGTGAAGAATTCAGCATACCATCTTTTATTGGCAGAGAGGCTGCATGAGTCCTGGCTACTCTACTACAAACTAAGCGAAACCAGTAAACCTGCACTTTTTTTTTTACCCCAAAATCGTTATTTCCCCTGGAAGGGGAAGGGCTGGGATAAACTACAGTGACAAAAGCACTGTTTTTTCATGAATTAACAGTACCCATTTGGTGCACTGACAAGCTACATGCAGAACGGGCAGGTCGATGAGAATATTGGAGGTATTGGACTGCACAAAGTGCATAAGCTACATCTGGAGACTAAAATCAGTAACATGGATAGAGCACCTCTGCATTTTTATCATAGTAAGTCACAAAGACATCTGGAGGCTTGGTCCACTGAGACAGCTGATGCTACCAGATTTCTGAAAGGTAGAAAATGCCTGCTTAAAAAGTCATTCCAGAACTTCCCTAAAACAAAATGCGCGTTCTGACCTTATCACCACCTACAACTACCTGAAAGGAGGTGGTAGAGAGGTGGGAGATGGTCTCTTCAGCCAGGTGACAGGAGATAGGACGAGGGGAAATGGCACAAAGCTGTGCCAGGGCAGGTTCAGATTAGGTGTTAGGAAAAAACAAATTTCACTGAAAGAATTGTCAGGGCCTGGAACAGGCTGCCCAGGGAGGGGGTTGAGTCACCATCCCTGGATGTGTTTAAAAAAAGGGTAGATGAGGTACTTAGGGATATGCTTTAGCATAGGATGGGAATGGTTGGACGCGATGAACTTAAAGGTCTTTTCCAACCTTGTGATTCTGTGATTCTTCTGAAGCAAAACACATGTTCTTCTGAAACACTATTTCCTTTCATTTTTCTCCATTAAATTGAGCTAAATCTCATTTCACTTCTTATTTTGTTGCTATTGGCCTCCGTGCCAGGGATCTCTGTCACAGTGTGTCTTCTCTGCTTATGGGCATACCCAGATGCATGCATGAGATAGGAAAGAAGTTAGGAATAGGTTATGAAGTCGCTCAAGAGGGAGGAAAAAGAAGGGTCAAAAAGTATAATAAAACAAAACTTATCTTGAAGAGAAGCAGTTAAATGTTTTCAATTGCTAGGTGAAAAAATAAGTTTGTGGAAAAATAAGTTTGTGCAATCACTTTTGGCTGGTTGCTCTTCTGTCGTGTCTTGCCAATAGCAGGCAGTGCAGGGTGCACCATAGCAACGATGTGGGTTATCTTCCTTTGTAACTAGGATTTAATTACTGAAAATGAGATTCTTAGTTTGCATTTTCTTTGAAGTAGTTTGATAATATCTAGTGGCAGGGAAGCTGAAAGCTCAGTAGCGGAGTAGAAAAGAGGTGTTCAGTGCTTTGAGGTATGCAGAGCTCACAGGAAAACCAAGGAAGGGTCTTCAGCCCCACGTTCGGATTTATGAAGTGACACCACAACTGCCCACTCACACAGCAGTCCCATTTGTCCTGAAGTTTATGTATCTTACAAATTGGCTTTTGAAGGAACTTCTTGCTTTGTAATAGCGTTGGTTTAGTGCTGATTATTTCCTCAGCTGTTTAAATGTGGAGTTCACTCAGAGGATGTTCGCTTCTTCTGAGGCAGAGGCTGTGTTTATTAATTAAGCTGCAGTTTGAAACAACAGGGCTTGGCCTTTCTCTACTAAGTTACACAGGGACTCAGAGAAAGTGCAAGACTGCAGCAGCAGTGATGTCTTTTCTGCAGTTCTTCCTAGTTTAATTTAGTCAAAAGGCAACTAGTAATTTATACAGGTTACTGGGGCGCAAGGCTGGTTTCTTCTTCAGATTTCTTTCCTAATCCTCCATTATGGGATAAA
Source organism: Zapornia atra (assembly GCA_013400835.1). NCBI lineage: Eukaryota > Metazoa > Chordata > Aves > Gruiformes > Rallidae > Zapornia > Zapornia atra. The sequence continues at coordinate 25,893 of VZTU01012614.1, read as the reverse complement.
ATTCAAATCTGCCTCATGTCTGTTCTTAATGCATAAAGCTCTCACTACATCACTGTGAAGGTTTTGCCTGACCATTTTGAATATTCATATGATTTTTTAGAGATGTAAGGGCATCTGAATGTTAAACACAAAGGGATATTTTGTGGTCCTTTCTTTGCTATGTAGGAGATGAATTCTCACGGCAGCATGTGTAAGGGAAAAACACAAGATGAAGGTAAAGGGTGGAAAAACTGAGAGTTAGAGCTACTGGACAAAGTGGGGGTTTGGCTTGGGTTTTTTGGTTTGGTGGTGGGTTTTTTTGGGGGAGGGGGTTGGTTTGGTTTGGATTTTGTTTTGTTTTGTTTAATTTTGGGGCCTGATATGGGAGCCTCACTAAAGCCTGGATTTCTTTTTTTACACTGAAAAAGGGGAAGAAAGCAGCTGAGATTTGAAGATGTCCAGGAAATTAATTTCGGCGGAAGAAAGGAAGTTATTTATAGAGGAGGAAGGATGGCATTTGTTAACACAAGTTACCTTTTATCTTCTTTTCTTTTACTTTTTCTTTTTTTTTTTTGGTCAAGATGGTTGAAAATGAAAAATGGGGAAAAAAGAACAGCTGCTGGAATTATTAAATGTTCAGGACCCATCAATCTGTTTCATTCTAAGACAAAAGGTGGGAAAATATCTGCATGTCTAACACTAAGAGAAACTGATGACATGATTTAAATTTGAGGCAATAGTCAGCTAAAAAGAAAATTAGATGTCACTTAGGAAGAGGTGAGTTTTAAAAAGCTTTACAGTAAATTATCCCTAAAGTGCACTTTTAAAAATATCATAAAACTTCCCTTAAAATTCATATTGACTGCTAAATCATGTAATTTAATATATGGCAAATTTAGAATTAGTTAGATGTTTCATAATGCTAACGAAGAATCCAGCCTTCAGGAGAGTTGTGGATGGTTTGTAATGATCAAGGGATAAAAATCGTTAGGATAATGTAATTCTTGTGGAAAAATTAATTGAATTTCATCCATCATTTCCCAGCTACAACTAGTATATTTAAAATTAAATTACACAGGATGCAACCTAACCATATGGGTTTCTGTACGCAAATATCAATACTTTCTAAGTTTTGGAAAATAAAATTGTAGTGAAAAATGGAACGCGGCCATAACAGATACCCACCTGTATTAGGTTTACAGTATTAAATTACAGATGTGGAGAGAAGTAAATCCAGAGTATTATTTCCGCTTCCTCACTCCCCCTCACTCTTGAATACTTTCATCACCTTCTGCCTGACTTCAGGAGAAAATAACATTCCAAAAGTAAACTGCTTTTTTAAATGTACACACAAGCAGTTGTAACTGAGTTCCTTAAGAACGCCAGTCATTATTAGGGTCAAGTAGGCAGGTCATTCCCTGAGAAAGCTGTTCAGCAGTGGCTTGTTCATATCTGAACATACAGACCTGCAGTCAGCTTCAAAACTCAACTCAATTTCTTTTTATTGGCAGATCAAAATCACCAGGGGATTTTTTTGTCCACAGGCACTGCAAGGGGAGAGCTATTGCATTTCTGCTGGGAACTTGGTTTTATGCCTCTCCAGCCTTATGGCTTTTTAATAGCTTGAATTGATTTACAAACATATACAGTTGAAGATTTAAGACAGTAATTTAAATGGAGGGTTAACTTACGTTAAAGGAAGGGAAGTTCCTTTATTTCTGGGTTAACAAAATGACTACAGAATTAGCTATAAATAGAATTCAATCTAAAACTTTGTTCTTTTCTGTTTGCTTGATCATAAGTACATTCAAGTCATTAAGGTTTCAGAGAGTAGTTAAAGTGTAAAATGGCATTCCCAAGTAAACTTTGGATTCTCCTTCTGGCCTAGACCATGCACAGAAGTCAGTGACTTTTGCCCCAATAATAATAACAGAAAGATTTTTTTGCTGGATTTTAGAATTACAACTCCTCTAGAAATTTTACTGTGTTTGTAATGGAGCCATCAGAATGGATATTCTTTGGTGCAAATGAGACTGGCATTTAGGTCTCATTTTTGCATTAGGGGAAAGGGATCTGGGGGTCCTGGTGGACAGCAGGATGACCATGAGCCAGCAACGTGCCCTTGTGGCTAAGAAGGCCAATGGCATCCTGATGTGTATTGGAAGGGGTGTGCTTAGTAGGTCAAGCGAGGTCCTTCTCCCCCTCTACTCTGCCTTGGTGAGACCGCACCTGGAATATTGTGTCCAGTTCTGGAACATAAGGAAAACCTTTTTCACTGTGAGGGTGGCAGAGCACTGGCACAGACTGCTCAGAGAGGCTGTGGAGTCTCCTTCTCTGGAGACAATCAAAACCCTTCTGGATACGTTCCTGTGTGACCTGCTCTGGTGATCCTGCTCTGGCAGGGGGGGTTGGACTAGATGATCTTTCAAGGTCCCCTCCAACTCTGAACATTCTGTGATTTGCCTAAGTGTATAAATGTGCCAATGCTGTCTGAGTTAGAAGTGAAAGGATAATCCAGGGGTTTTGCTCACTAAATGTGACACTGTGATATAACAGAAGGCAGCATGTTTAGAAAAAAAAAAACAAAAACCAAAACGTTTCCCCCACTCTTTATTCAAAACAAATGCTTAACTCACATGTGAAAGCCTGAGAAGGACTGGTTTGCCCAAAAGCCTGGGATTTTTGCCTACCGTGTCAGTTGTCTTAATAAAACAATTTACTTCAAATGTCACCTACTTTAGATCTATAAAGATATTTCTGTCATATAATCCCACTCTGGTTTTCACTCTGTGATTCTCAAAGTGCCAGGATCCCGCTTTGGCCCTAGTAGGGGAGGGCCTAGCAAAGTGCAGCTCCTTCCATGGCCATTCCAAGTCTTCTCAAGAAATCCTTTGGTGAAGCAGCGTCTTCACAAGAAAAGATTGAGCTGTTGCGCCAATGAAAAGAGAAGCTGCCATGAACTCCCCACTCAAGCTACCCAAACTCTGCTCCTGTAAAGCCACGGCTGATTTATGCCTTCTTTTCCTCAGGAGTTTTGAATGATGCTTGTAGAGGGACAGAGACTTGTTAAGAGTTGGAGACCCTCGTCAGACGTTTTGTGTTGTATCAGGAGGCAGGGGAGGGCAGTTGAGAGGTGGGAGATGGGATCTGGCTCTAAGAGTGCTCAGCTGATGCTTTCTGATTGCTTGATGGCACGACAGTGAGAAAATGCGGACAGTTGTGGAATTTGAAGCGGCCCGCTTGCCTTTCCTCTGTGAGGGAAGGTGAAGTGGGAGACATGTTATCTGTAAAGCAGGAAAAAGAGAAAAAAAACCCCCAATAACCAGAACTGAGATATCTAGTTGGAATTCAGGTGACTGCCGTTTAAATTGCCTCTAACAGCCTGGCTGCTGATTGCTGCTATTCATGAAAAGCTGCTTTGTTTTAGCTCTGAAAGATCCCAGAGCAACTGCTCTGCCCTGAGTGTTCTTCTCTGAATCTCTAAAATATTCTCTTTTTTGATTTTCTCTCTTGACCCTCTCCTCCCCCTCACCTCTTTTGACACATATTAAGCTCCATTGAAAAGGATAGCGAGGAAGTAAGTTTTCTGTCCGCGTTTCATGTGGCAACTGCAAAGCGTCTTCCTGAGAATGTGGGAAGAGTCGACTGATGGAGGAAGGTCAGTTGGCCGATGGCTAGATACTATGCCAGCGTTGCTAGCAGGGTACAGGGAGCAACAGAAAAGGTGTAGTCACAGTTTATCTTGACTTTTTTTTTTTTGATTCATAGCATGCGTTTCTGGATACCCTGGGCCCTGTCAAACAATCACAGGGCAATCAGCGTAGATTCTTTCCCTGGCAGGTGGATATCAGACTGAGCCTGTTTCAAATGCAAATGGTGATGCCATGATCTGTGCCTTTGTTGTTCTGAGGTGTGCAGTGGGACACTGGCACCCCGTCTACACCCTGACCCATCTGGGCATCCACCAAGGGTGGATGCAGCTGTCCTCTCGCTCACCTCTGTAGCCCATTACCCACCATCTGGGTGCCTTTGCAGCTGCTGCTGACCTCAGCTTTCAAAATTAGCTTCGAAACCACCCCTGGTTAGGCAGTACACTGCCGGGATGATTTATAAAGCCTGAAATTTTACAGGACTCTCCCTGTGTTATATGTCCATGCTTGAGATAGTGAAGATCATTGTGCTCAGTCTCAGCAGTTGAGCTGAAGATGTCTTCTTCAAGAATGACAACCCACCCCACCTTATCCTTCTTTTTTTTAACCGGATTGCCTTTTTTTGCCTGAAAAAACTAAAATCTGGTGACCCTCAAGTTCATTGATAATGGAAGAGCTTGATTACAGTTAGGATCCTGGTTGCTCGGACTGGTGTTTAAGGCTACATTTCTTTCTTCTTCCTGATTTTTAAGAGACTGTTCAATTTACTGTTACTTGTAATCCTTGATTGCAGTTTTAGTATAGCCCTAGATCAATAGAGACGGGCTTTCAAATGGACAGAGGGAATTATAAATCCTGCGTTAACGATACGGTGCTTCATCCTAGGAAAATGCCTGTTAGCTTCACCGCCATTTAATAGCATTCTTCTGGCTGTTGTGTCCCATCTCTCTGAATCCCATGTTTATTTTGAATCAGGCTTACTTTGCGGAGCTGAGCAGTAGTAACATTCATCGTTTGCATAGTGCTGACAATATATAGTGATTTGAGTAGCGCATCCTCTGATGCTGTACCCTGTTAATGGTGGCAGTAATAAGCTTTGCAGTTGACCGCATCGTTTGCCTTGAAGGATCATTTCAGATAACAAAACCCAGAGATGTGTTGTGCAAGAATCAGTTGCTCACACACACACACGCACTGTTTTTCTTCCCAATGGAGAAGTTATTCATTGCCAGGACGCCAGCGGTTTCTCCGATCGCGAAGTTATCTTGTTGACAACGCCTGTAAAAAGCCCCATATTTCTAGTCACATCCTGTGAACAGTCAACATCTGAGAAACTGCTTTATTCTGAGCCAGGTAAAATTACAACGCAAAATACAAATGCAACTGCCCGTGTAATGCTCTGGGTTCATCTGTTCCAGGCGCTTTAAGATCTTTTTGCCTGCGTTTTCATTTGCATCCTGTCACTGGATTGTCTATAAGCTGTCAGGTAAACTTGCAGCCTAAAATGCTGGCAGTACAATTAACATTACGGATACTTTGATAAGCACCCATACTTTTACGCCCCGTTTTGGCCTTTCTGATTGCATACTGTGTTACCAGCACAAAGGTGTCTGCTTAATTATAAGCTAAGCACTAAGTGACATGCAGGCAACATACCTGTTCCACCACGGGTTTTTTGCAATTACATTTCTTGTGTGTTCTAAAACCTCTCATACTACCACTGCGTTTTCTGAGTAACTGTGATGTTGCTGTAGGAGTAACCTTATATCTGTTGACAAGTAATCAAAAAACTCTCCACCCACCAACATTAGCTTATAACTGAGCCTGGTTAATAGATTGGCTCCTATCTAGCTACCATCAGGTGGAATATCTGGGATATCACTCAGTAATCTGAACTGGAAAATTAAAGCAACTTTGCAGCTGTGTGATGAGAGAGATCGGAAATACTGCTATTAGAAGAATCCTGTTCTGCCCGTCATGCTGTAGAAAATGCTCCTGGCTCTTCTGTAGTAATATGTCTTTATGAAACACCCTTAGGAACAATCAGTTCTCCTCAGTGCTACGTAGGGGTTAAAATCAATAGGAGCTTACCGGTTAGAATACAGTTTCTGGATTTCCACTGCTCTGGAAAATGGAAGGGCTAGATTTTGTATCAGATTAAGCTGAGTTAAGTAGATTGAGGTTTATGGGGTTTTCTGTCAGAATGTAAAATATTAAAGATAGGAAATTTTACCCTGTTCTTGTATCATTTCATTTCTATTTTCCTGATTCAATATTAAGCTGAATTCTTTGAATTCCTGTTGTTTACTGCACCAGCACTCCAATGTAGCCAAGAGAATATTGAGAATGTAACATGTTTCTGTGTCTGCCTAAAGTTCAGATTTCATTTGGTACTTTTTTATTCGTTTCCATTGCCAGAACATGGACATTCATATTTATGACCGTTTTGTTTTCCAGCGCCTCCCAGATGGCTCTGCCCCAAGTGCACACGCGGAATTTTATCTTCTGCCGGATCCTTATGAGGTCAGTCGAAGGAAAACAAGAGCAGCTCCAAAAAGCTCTGACCCTACCTACAATGAAATCGTGAGTACTGTTCGCTTTCCTCCGCCGTTTCTTACTTGCTTGACATTCTTTGCCCACTCTTGAAATAAAGTAGCACCACGGCATTCAGAGCTGTTGCAACGAGTAGAAATCAAACAGGACAAACGTACCATAAGCTGAACTGCAAAGGTGGACAGTCTCCTGCTCTGCATTTTTCTCAGAAATAAAACCATCTCTTTATGTTTCCCTCTCTTCAGGAAAACAGTTGGATTATCCACGTGAGGCCAAGCTTCAGTGCAGCCAAACCTAGGCTCTTTTGAATGCAGATTTGTACAGTAACATAAAAATGTCTAATTTGAATGGATACTGTTCCTTAAACTCACATTTGAAAACAGACAAGCAAATTGATGACACAATAATAAATAGCCCGGGTTTTTTTATGTCAAAATGCTAGCAGTTCACAGCCATATATAATTATTTCACACACCACTGAAGTGTTTGTGTCTCTGGGGTGAAAAGAAACATTTGTATGGAGAAACATTTACAACAGATTGGGAAGTGGCATAAACTATATTATTTTGTACGGCAGATGAGATTCAAACAGTAGGTGGAATTGAAGAGTATAATTATTACATCTAACAAATCTCCTAAAGATCTCAAAGCAATTTACAAATGCACTTTTGAGCAGGCTTTAAACTAGAAGGCATGGGAAATATTACCACTCCACCCTGTTTCATAGATGAGATATGATGAAGCTGAAGTTAGTCAGCTGAAACTAAGAGTCCTTATCTCCTAGTTTCTCACTCCTGAAGTTTTAATATTTTCTTTTCCCACGTCTATTTGATTACAAAAGTTACCTACTTTAGACTGATGACTTCCAGTGCTTCTGTAAGAAGGCTCCTCTAGTAGCATTGCTGCCAAGAGCTAAGACACATTTCCTTCTCTGTTCCCATGAAGAGGAATAGCAGGGAATTAGGCTTTATTTTTTCGTTATCTTCTTTCCTTTCTTTTGCAATCAAAGAGGCATTGGAATGAGTCTAACTAACTGACCTGTCTAAAGAAATTCCTTTACATTTGAAAGAGATTTGAAGCATTGTAAAATATCCCAAATGGGCTACAGACAAGAACCAACCAGCACTGCTGCAAGACAATTATTTTTCTAATCATTATTAGATCAAGTTGAATGCAAGAAAATCCAAAATCCTCTCTGCAGTCAGACAGGAGTCACTGGGAGGAGATTTAATTGTGGTTAAAGAGCATTCCACTGCTGTTACAAGATGTTCCCTGAAAACTTTAATACCCTTTTTTCAAAACTTACAACCTTCTTTGCAGATACTCAAGCTTTTTTTCAGCAAGAACTGCTAATCACACTGGACACATACATTTCCATTGAACTTGGACATTTCAAACCCAATGCTCGTGCTGTAAGCAGCTCTGTTCTTTCATATGTGATATCATTCTGTATGCATTTTCTGTCCAAGGCTGGTAGATTGTGGCAGAAGTCGCCCCAGGGAAGAAAAACTACTAAAAATATAAGTCAGCTGTCTTTTAAGTTAGTTACTGTCCAAAATGCTGTGTACAGAAATGTACTTGCCTTTTTTATGAGTTTATAAGTTTTTATTAAAGCCAAATGGCTGGAAGGAAGCTGTATATTAATTTCTCTCTGTGTTTGAGACTGAGAAAATTCTGAAATGTGCTTCTCTTGGGTATTTTTGGTTTTAGTTTTGTACTTTTATTGCTTATGACTGCCTACAGCAAATTATCAGCCTTGCAAAAGTGCATTTTATTTTTGATTTTTACTCGTGTGTGAGAGTAAAGATGAGAAGGTCCAGGAGCCCCAAAAGAACTATGCCAAATGTTTTGGAGTTGCTTTTAACAAGCATTCCTTTTTTCTCTTGTTCCCTTATCTAGATTTTGGAGTTTGTTGCATTCAAGCTGGTATAACATTGCATTAAAAAATTATGATTGAGTAGAAGAGGAGAAAGAACAGAGAAAAATGGAACGTGGTGTAAAGAGAACAAGAACAACATACCTGCTTAGGGACAGCTGTTAGGAATTGGGAGCTTCCAGAGTAGGTTAGTGAAAACTAAGTAAAAATTTTAAAGTAAATCTGAACGATTTAAGTTTAAACTCTCGCCAAGAGAACTTGCATTGACCAGAACAAACTGCAGTGGGGCCTTACTCATGTATTTGCCTTGAGACATGCTTCGAGGTCTCAGTTGTCCTCAGTTTGGCTCTTGAGTCTTCTTGGGCCTGCATGAACCACAGAATCATAGAATATCCTGAGTTGGAAGGGAGCTGTAAGGATCATCAAGTCCAACTCCTGGATCCACACAGAGCCAGCCAGATCGGAACATAGGACTGAGAGCATCATCCAGAGGCTTCTTGAACTCAGCCAAACTTGGTGCTGTAAGCACTTCCCTGGGGAGCCTGTTCCAGTGCTTGACTACCCTCTCAGAACCTCTTCCTAACGTCCAACCTAAATCTCCCCTGTCACAGCTTCATGCTGTTCTCTTGGGTTCCATCACTGGTCACCAAAGAGAGGAGATCAGCGCCTGCCCCTTCACTCCCCCTCATCAGGAAGCCATAGAATGCAATGAGGTCTCTCCTCAGCCTCCTCTTCTCCAGACTGAACAAACCAAGGAACTTCAGCCTCTCCTTGTAAGACTTCCCCTCCAGACCCTTCACCATCCTCACTGCCCTCCTTTGGACACTCTCCAATATTTCTATGTCCCTCTTGTATTGTGGTGCCCAAAACTGCACACAGGACTTGAGGTGAGGCTACACCATCGCAGTGTAGAGGGGAATAATCCCTGGACCGACTGGCCATGCCATGCTTGATGCACCCCAGGATATGTTGGCCCTCCTGGAGGAGGGTTGGCCCTCCTTGGCTGCCTGAGAACACTGCTGGCTCATGTTTAACTTGCTGTCAACCAAGACCCCCAAGTCTCTCACAGCATGGCCGGCCTCCAGCATCTGAGCCCCCAGTCTGAATGTTAAGCTGGGGTTGCCCCTTCCCAGGTGCAGAATTCAGCGTTTGCCCGTGTTAAAACTTCATGTGATTGGTGACTCTCCAGCTCTCTAATCTGTCCAGGTCTCTCTGGAAGGCTTCTGCACCCTAAATGGCAAGCAAAGCTCTAACCAAAGCACAGAGTGCATCGCCATAATGAAGTGAGAATGAGTGGAAATTCTCTCCATCCCTCCCTTGGGCTTTGGCCAAATGTGAGTTAAACATAGCTGGGCCACCCCAGCGTGTTAGGGTTACTGCTGCTGCTGTGTTAGGGTGTGGTGGTTTGGCCCTGGCTAGAGGCCAAATACCCACCAAGCCGCTCGCTCACTCCCTCTTTTCAGTCAAAAAGGGGAGAAAATATATGTCGGGAGGCTCAGGACCTGAGATAAGGACAGAGGGATCACTTTCCAATTAGTGCAATGGGCAAAACAGACTGAACACAGAATAAAAGAAAGAAAAAGTGATTTATTACTACTACAGCTACGCACCCCATGAACCAGAGTTGAGGTAATGAGAAGCGGCCAGGTCTTAAAGCACCTTCCCCCCACCCCTCCCTTCTTAGCAAATTTAAACTTCATCGCGATTTTACTCCCTTCTTCCCCCCCAACATGGCGCGGGAAGGGGCAGGGAATGGGCAGTGGGGTTCC
>VZTU01012614.1:0-15829 GCA_013400835.1 Zapornia atra | reverse complement strand
TGTCTCTGCTCCCCGTCCTCATCCATGGGCTTCGGGGGGACACCCGTTTCACCATGGACTCCACCACGAGCTGCAAGGGAAACTTTCTGTATTCTTGCCCCCCCTCTCCTTCGGGCCCAGCCTTGGTGTCCGCGCAGCTTGTTACACCTTCTGACTCCCCTGTCCGGTGGCAAAATGCACCTGCCAGCAGGCTCTTTTCCTCCTATACATGATTCACAGAGGCGCTGTGATCATCTCCCATTGGCTCAGCCCTGGTCAGCAGCAACTTTGGCCTTGAATTGGCCCATGTTTACAGTCTGGGGCTTGCAGAAAGCTGTAACTGCTGCTTGCAAAAGCTATCTCAGCAGCACAGCTACACAAAACTGCAACATAAGGTTACTGCTGTTCCTGCCAGAGCAGAGGGGACAGAGGGGATGCTGCCCTGCCACAGCCAGAAGAGTGCAGGCAAGTCTGATGACAGGGGAGGAGGGGAGCTCTACCAGCAGCCACAGCTCCAGTATCATGCATCAAAGCTAATCTGGAAAATTTGGAGCAGATCTAGGAACTGTGCCATGGCTACCTACAGAGAAGCAACTGTCCCGTATTTGCAATTAAAATGTCATTAGACTCCTGTAGGTCAACAGTGCTTCTCTTTTTGGAGCCAGGAATACTTGAATTCCAGCCCTGTCCTGCTCATTTGCTGCACAGCCATGTATACCTCACCTCCATTTCATCTAGCAGTATAAAGAGGAGACAAATACTCTTGCTACACAATGATTTCAGGACTTAACTGTTCTGATTATGAAATTCTGGCAGGGGATATCTATTTTATCCACATACCAATTCAGCTATCTCCAGACCTTTCTAATACTTCTATCCCTTGCTCCATCTGAATTTGCGACACCATTTTAGGAACAGTTTACTGGGATCATTTGAAAACCACCCACCCTGCACTGTAAGGTCTGTCATTGCTCAAAGCTGAAAGCCTCTCTTTTGGCCAAAGATTGAAAGCTGTTCGTTACCCCAGTTCACGCCTGTTGTCATCCACTGTACTGAAGATTTCTTAGCTCTCACAGCCTACATATACGTTTTTTGGTGATTTAAAGCAACAGCTGAAGATATTATCTTCAATAGATTGGCAAAGAAACAAGGCACCTTTCTACAGTAACATTAGTGTCACTTCAGTAATCGAATCACAGATCTATTCTAAATTCTATTATCACTTATTGTACCTGTCCTTCCTTTTCGGGTTTTCTTCATCATTTCACTGTGGTTTTGGTGAGGAGATGCCACTGGGAGGGTTGGGGGGGGTGGGGGGGAAGCTGGAACAGACACAGTAATCATCAAATCCGAAAAGCACCGGGTGCAACTTTGATGGCAGCTGTTCCAAACTATGATTTCCAAAGGTTTCTAAACGGTAAAGGAAATGTTGCTCCCTGATAAATCCTTTCCAGTAAAAACCAGTTAAAACGAGTGTGACAGGTTTTTTTTGTTCCCCTATAACTGGGGGACAGTGGTCATTCATGCTCGCAGCACCAACTCTCCCCCTTCACCAGAGGGGTTGGTGCCTTGCTGCCAGAGTAGCCTGACATCCTGGCATCCCCACGGCTCGCAGTGCGATCAGAATCAGGCTGCAGTCCCATGGGGCAGCAGAGGCCAGCTAGGGCTGTCTGGGAGAACCAACAGTTTCGTGCCTCCTGGGTCCACCCGTGAAGTTCAGAACCACCTTTCTGTTGCCAGTCAGCACTGAAGATCATTGCTGGGGCTGAGCCTATACAAACTCAATCTCCATCTGAAGGGCATCTCCTATGGCTGTTTCTGCTTCCTAGAACTGGAGATAGAGAGAGGACTCAGCAGTGCAGCCCTCAGAGATCTGAGCGAGAGGGGGCTCAGTCTGATTTCCCTTTTCCTCGGCAGTGCCGTGCACGCGGGCTGCGTTCGGATCTCGCAGTAAATCCAGGCAGGTTGGGTGGCAAACTCCATTTTAGGCAGTTTCACTTTCATGTTCTCCCAAAGTGACAGCACGTCACCGAGTTTGCTTTTTAAACTTCACGGAGATATTAAAATTTAAAGCTTTTTCCATTGCAACTAAAATAGCGAAAACATTTCCAGCCATACAAATTTTAGATTAAATGTACTTCTCTTAACAAAGCTTACCTTTCAGGCCTGAAACTGGCTGAGAGCATTCTTTCACATTTTGTCAGCCCACATGCAGTTCACTCAGCAGTTTTTGATTAATGCAGGGACTGAAACAAAGGAATCTGCTCTGAATGCAACTCCTTCTTGTTAGCCTCTCTGGATTGTTGCGTTGCTTGTTTGGGTTTTTTTAAAATTCAGAAAATACACTATTAATATGTCATAATTAACATCAGTATCTTCTCATAATATTAAGGTAATTTCAGGGATATTTCAAGAGCTATAGTCCTTAGTAATTTCCTAAAGAGATGATAAGCAAGCTGCCTCATTTAATTGGAGAAGTATTAAGAGCACTTCTCGAGTAACTGAAACATCTAAATTTAGGAAGTTCCACTTGCTAAATTGGGTCCTGTCTCAGAGATGTTCCACATCTACAGTTCCTACTGAGTGGGCCGAGCTTTCTGTCATGTTTAATATTTGATGATTCCATTAAAAATGCAAGTATTTTTATAATGGGCACATTTGGATACAGTTAGTATTCAGAATCATGCATAAAGATATTTATATTAAAATAGTAACATTTATACAGACAATTTTCAAAGGAAAATGATCTCTTTTATGATGTGGGTTTCTTGGATCTAGAGCAGTTAGGAAGCTTTATGGAGGTCTTGGTAAGAATAAAATTTGGTTTTGCTTTGGCTTGATCTTTTTTTAATTCTGGTATGTAGCATAAGATTTAATCACAAGTACAGCATTGAGAAAAAGTTCTGAGGTGCTGTGCATTGCTGTGATACACCTTTCTGAGACATATCAGTGCATCGTGAAGTTCCTTTAAGGCACTACCAAGCAGCATGTAGCGAGTACCATATAGATAGCTTTTAAAAAAATACATCAATACTGTTTTTCTGGGTTTTTTCCTAATTTTTACAGAAAAGCAATACCATTTATCAAGACATCTGCTATGGAAACATAATTTTAAACTTATAATAATATACACTTTACAGAATTACCTATCTAACATATTTATGCTTCTCCCCATGATGAATACCCCCATCTGAATCTCTCCTCCAGAAAATCAACATTCCCTGGTGAGCTTCATGGAGGATCTGATACTTCTTCACATTTGAGTTCAAAGCCCTGCTTAAGTCTCAATTTTCACAGGGAAAATTACATATACCTATTTTTTTTTCTCAAGCATTGCACAACATAGGTTTCGGATTTATTTACAAATACTTGGTAATGAAGATTTCACAAGCCTAAGCTGGCAGAATCTTATTTTATATACAACTATGTAAGGTCAAATGTATTTCTGAGATAAATTCAATAAGGTGAGTGAATTTGACTCATGGTTAGTAGTTTATAATTCTGGAGGGCAGTTTAAAGCAATTATTGCAAATCTATAATCATTATCCTGAGTGCTGTATTGAAGGAAGTGTTTTTCCTGTCAAATAGATTCACAAATTCACAGGGTGGGGTTTTTTCTGTTTCAATATATGCTGTTTCAGGTTGTGTACGACAGAGTCACGAAGCTGGAAGGCCACATCCTGAAGCTTGTTGTGAAAAGCAAAGGAACATTTGTGGGAGCTGTTAACATTCGACTGAGCAGTGTCCAGTTAAATGAAGAGAAGTGGTATCCACTGGGAAACAGTGTAATTTAAATGTTGTCTAAGATTATTCAGTTATTTATCCACTGATGTTCCATTATCCCATTTCCCACGGTATGTTTTGTCTCAGTTGCCCTTGAGAATATGCAGTCATCTGCTGATCCCATACCTCAATATTTCTAATCATAAGGCTGTCGCCTTAAAACTGCTGCCATCTTCCCGCAACTGATGCCTGTCAGTGTGAGTTTCACATGCTAAGAACATGTAGCAATGTGCAGAAAATTATGCTGACAGCAATCAATATTTTGGGGTTTTTTGGTATTAAATAGTACTGTAAAAATACTAAATTCTGTACCAATCAAAGTGGGGGGCCTGATTCTTTGCTCATTGATTCCACTGACTGTGCTGAAACAATGCTGGTAATGGTGTGATGAATCAGCATTTGTTCAGACACTGCTATGGTGATTTCACCAGAGAACCATGGGAAAGTTCTCTGGGAGCCAGTACATTTCAGATGTCTAGGAAATTTCATGTTGAATCTTGTACAACCAATACATTAAAGAAAACAAAACCAAGCTAACTTAAAAGCTTTGCACTTTACATATTCTTTGCAGTGTGTATGTTGGTGTGCTTTTAACTTTTGATAGAATGGTCACTTCTGAAATAATTCAATCGAGGGTATTTGTTTATGGATATCTCATTGTTTCTTTTATTTTTGACAACCAAGATGCAGATATAATTGGTCATTTGTGAGAAGAAAGGAGGAGGGAGAAGCTGGTATTCACAAATAAATATGTTGAATGAGATGTTTCANTAAGATGGTGCTGTAAGGAATCTTCGTTCACTAATCTTACCACGTTGCATTCTTATGCTGCACAAGGGAGTCAAGTCAGTGCCTGCACTGACCTCAGGGCTATAAGATATATATACATATTAAACAGTGAACATGAGTGGTTCCTTTGAGTTCACTGAGACTAATTACGGGCTCTGTCCTTCATAGCATTTTTACCTAAATTGACGAAGCACTGAAGCACATCTTTAAACATTTAATGTGTGAGTAGCCATAATGAACTACCCATTATTGCTAGCCTCTTACACACACGTAGCTGGCCACGTATATATACACCTTCCTGGGATCAGGTGCACATTTTTTAAGGCGTGGGAGGCATGTTGATTTGTGATCTGGTCTGCTGGAAAATTTTTAGTTACCATATGCTGAGTAGGACCGACATTTGTCCTACCAGGTGGAGAAGTGGTCAACAGAGGGATAATAATGCCAGAAACTGAAGATAATAGCCTACTTCTCCCAAAGGGCACTCACAAATCAGACTTCAGAAAGTGATGCTATATAAAGCGCCTTAAGTGGGACTAGGAAACTAAATAACCTGGAGTTTTTCTCACCATCAAACCAATTGACTATGTCACTTGGTCAGTTTTTATCTGAGAATAGACAGACCAGATTGCCTGGGGAAATTAGACTCCTCCTCGTAAGGGGAAGTAAGGGGAACTGTGCTTGAATATTAATATTATTAGTATTCTTCAGAGCTGAAAAAAGCTATGAAATATTTACCACATGAACAGGATATTGGCTAGCATACAGATATGATCACTACACCATCTAACATTTTAGATTGTAGGCTCTTCTGTGCAAAGAGTCAAGTGACTTGTCAGTCAAGCACAGAAAACACTTTGTGGTCAGCTTACAATATTATCAAATTACCTGACCTTACAGTTCAGTATTGATTTTAGATTTTTCTTACTCTACTGTCCTGGTTTCCTTATTATAACCATAATGCAATTTTCTAATAGTGTTATTTCCTGTGACATTTTCTAATCATTGTTTACTGCATGCCCTGATTTTTCCATCTTAGAGCAACATTAAATAAAATAGCATTAAAATGGCATTAAATAAGAAGAGCATTAAAATATATTATCAGAACTGTCTGAAGACATAGAGAGTGCTGTTTATATTATAAAAAAACCATGTTTGAGTAGCAAATCTGCCATTAACTGATATGCACAGTCCTGTGGAAGGTCAAAAATACTTAAGTATTTTTAAGGAAGGTGGGCAAATTGTGTTTTATGGGCAAGACCCACAGACAGTTGTGTCGGACTAGCTGTGTCAGTTGTTCTCAGGTATCTTAAATCACACGATCAACCCTTGCCTTGTCTAAAATTCTTCTAGTCCACCTCAAAGCATTGTGTTTCCTGAGTTCACAGTAAGAGGTATCCTGAGCTCCCTGCTGCTGTGAGTAGCATAACCCTTTACAAATCAGCCTGTGAATTGTCTTTCTTTAGCAGTAGGAGGTTAAAGCCTAAACTAAGAAGAGGTACCAGCACTTAGCATCATGAGTTTTTAATCATTTTAAGAGCTGGGTTTTTTTCTCCAAGCTATTTTTGCAGGAAGCAAATTTACAGTGGACATTGAAGAGGTGTAGCTCAATCAGATATACCTACATCAGAGGTATAACTCAATCAGAAGCTGTTGTTATAAATTTAAAAGGTACATGGAAATTGTAATCTTTCTTAATCTCTTGGAAAGGTACAATGGTAAGAGATTCCATTCAATACAAATAAAAATGTCAATGAATCATGCTCATAATTTTGCAACCTCAAATCATAAACATTAGACTATTGAACTCACGCATAACTTTGAAATTAGCTGCCAATTAAATTATTAGATTAATTTTTAAAATGTCCAAAAAAAAGTTCAGTCTGTGTGAATTAGTTCTAAGTAATGATGGGGGCCAACGTCAGTAGCCACTACTTATCTGGGATACCACTGACTCACACAAGATGTCCCGTTAGCTTAATAAACTCACTGAGAACGTGCCACTCTGAAAATCAGACCCCTGGGTTGTTGCAAGCCTACTGATGTTGCTTTATTGAGCAGGGTGTGATCTTCCAGCCAGCTGCTAGTACAGAGCACCATTAATAGTACCAGACATGAACAAACAGCGATGCAGGTTCGAGATTTTCACCCTCTCTGGAGAACAGGGGGATGTTGCGGTAACCTGTAAATACAAGACACTTGATTAGTGTTTTAACCACAAACACAAAAAAATGCATTAATTGCAAATGTGACTCCATCATAATGGAGTGGTTTTATGAGCTAATATACAAATGAGGCACTATATATGATTATCTAAGTAACTCTTTAAAATAAACTGAAATTTCACAGAACCAAAGTCCCATTTCTATGGGTTTTCTCCTCATTTGCAGTATTTCAATTCTGGCTTTTGGTACACAGAGGGAACAACTCCTGTGTCTTTCAGGATGTGGTGTGTTTTCAAACTGAAGACTTTTAGCCCAGTGATATTTAAACATGGGAAAAGCATACATTTTGATATCCAGAGATGTTATGTGCTGCACACATTGTTCTTCTAACAAATTAAATAACTTGTGAATCAACAGTGTCTTAGAGCAGAATAATGTTGCAACAGTAATGTACTGTCCAGCTGAGGCAGAAAAAAAGTACAGTGTAAGATTTTCTACCATCTTCTACTTAAGCCTGTTAAGGTTGTCCTTTTAAATATTTAAAAATTAATAAGCTGGGACTGTTCAGTCTAGAGAAAAGAAGACTAAGGGGGGACCTAATTGGTGTTTATAATTATCTTAAGCATGGGATGCAGGGGGAATTAGCCAGCCCCTTTTCAGTGGATTGTGGAGGGCAGGCAGTGGCTGCAAATTGGAGCACAGGAAGTTCCGCACCAACATGCGGAAGAACTTTTTCACAGTGAGGGTGACAGAGCCCTGGGACAGGCTGCCCAGGGAGGTGGTGGAGTCACCTTCTCTGGAGATATTCAAGACCTGTCTGGACGCCTATTTGTGCAATATGAGCTAGGGAGCCTGCTTTGGCAGGGGAGTTGGACCCGATGATCTCTCGAGGTCCCTTCCAACCCTTATGATTCAGTGATTCTGTGATTCTGTGATGAGAGTGATTCCCAGTATCAGAGATAAGGCATGCCTCAGAAACTACAGGTTCATCTGGTAAGCAGAAGAATTTGGAGAAGCTGTGGTTCTCAACTTCAAACTTAATTAACTTACTTGCTTGGAAAACAAAACAATCCCCTGTCCAAAACCCCAAACCTTCATTGCTTTATGTGACCGTAAATGTCTGATATTTCAAAATAATAAACGATGTCACTATTTATTAAAATGAGTGTTCTGTGTTTTAGCTATGTACATATAACTGCAGTTATTCAAGGAAATATCTGTTGTGAATAAGTATCTACATTCAGAACCGCAGTTTTCAAAACGCTTCCTTAGGTGTGTCTGGCTGTGCTTTGGGACCCTCACTTATTTGGTTTCAGATTTTCTTGATTCTTCTATATGGCATGACAGTTCACCTGGTGACTAAGGTTCAGCTTCTGAGCAGCCAGTATTATAGTTGTGTCCAGGCAATATGCATTTGTGATCCCCTTTCAGAGCATGTACACCGTAACTGGAAGACACGGTTTATCTCCTATCCAAAAATGCGCTTCAAGGCCTAAGACTCATTTCTAAAGACTGTGGTCTAGTCCCCTACATACAGAATATTCTACAAAATGTCCTGAGCAAAGTAAAACTACTTTTTTATTGAAATTGTTCCAGATTGAATGAAATAATTAACTATTCATTGATCCAGTGATAATGGAGTAACAATTTAATTCCCTTCTTATATTAGTATTCCACATGGCATACTCACTGGGACAGGGGCTGTAACCCAAGTCCCTCATCCTCTCACCTTTAACCACCCAGCTAAAAATTATCCTCACCTTCAGTCCCTCTGAGTATCCCTGCTGAATCACTGCATGAAAAATCAAATGCTGTTAGAGGTGGGAAGCAAGCAGGCAGCAAGCATTCTGCCCCAGTGCAATCTACAGCTGAGTTGGAAGGGGAAAGGAAGGAACTGATGGCACATATTTGAATCCGTTCAAGAGAAAATGCAGGGGAGGGTGGCAATGGCGCAACTTTGTCCCACTGCTTGTCAAAGACCCTCCCAAAAAACACCCAACCTAAACACAGCTCAACTTTTGGAAGCCATGTGTCCTCAGGGGACACCTCAGGGATGTGTATCCTAGGGAAGGAGGGACAGTCCCGTAGTGCAGATTAAAGCAATCAGATCTGTGAAGAGTCAGATTTAAAACCTAACGCGCTCTTTAGCGTGGTTTAGACAGGTCTTCCCGAAATACTCTAGGCTG
The DNA here is from genome assembly GCA_013400835.1 of Zapornia atra. NCBI lineage: Eukaryota > Metazoa > Chordata > Aves > Gruiformes > Rallidae > Zapornia > Zapornia atra. The sequence continues at coordinate 6,927 of VZTU01012614.1, read as the reverse complement.
TTGTTGCTCCCTCTGTAAGACACATTGCCCTTTCACTATTTTGGGAGTTTAGGGACCTAAAGCAAAACAGTGGTTCCTTATCTGGAATCCAGAGGTCTCAATGTTAAGCACTGCAATAAATTTTGAAGTTATCTCTCAGTTCATCTCCTAGAAACATTTTATTTATTTATATCTCTGGGCATCTTGAAGTCATCTTTATTTTTATTGTCTTAAGTGGAAATTGAGGTGTTTTGTTTGGCACTGATTATAGGTTTTGTACCTACTTTTATCTCCTAGCATTTTGAATTACTTCATTCAACTTTTATATAGAATCTGCATGCCCTTTATTTTGAATAATATGAATCCCCAATTTATGACAAAAATTAATTATGCAGGCACATTAGAGATGCACTGAAAATTTATAGATTATTTAAAACAAGCCCAAATTGATAATTTTTGCAAACATATGTAAGCTTCACTGTCTGCTATCTAATTTTCTCTCAGACGTCATGAGTTGACAGGATTTTTTTTCATTATCCTGAAATATACACATAAAAGTATAAGGTGATCACTGTAAAAATTGTGTTAGAGAAAAGTAAGTGTGCCTTAAGAGAGATGTCTTTGTTCTTTTGTAACTCCTCAACCTCAACTAGGAATCACTAACAGCTTTATGACTTCAGAGCCTGGAAAGAAAAAGCCATTTAAAATCCTGTTAAGCTTAATAAAAAAAAAGCACAGTGCCCATTGCCAGCTCCAATGTTTTGCCTTCTCATCTTCATTCACTAATAAAAGCTGGTTGTTTGTTTTGTCAGAAATAGCTTTGGAAATTCAATATAGTAAACAGCCATTTTACATAAGCCTTTCTCCTTGGCCTGTTGACTTCTGTGTCTGTTCTTTATGTGCAGCCTATTAATCATGTAGGACTGCAGAACAATAAAACAATACAATAAAATACAATAAAAGAAATACTACCAAGAAAAATATCATAAATTTTTTTGCTTAATTTATATTCTTTGATCTCTGTTCTGAAAAGTTGCAGTTAGGTTTCATGAGGGATTTTTTTGGTCTTGTTTCAATTTGGCTTGTATTGGGTTTTTGGCCTAACAGAGAAGAAAATGCACAAGGCTGATACCTTTATAGTACATCTGACTAATTTTTCTCCTCTTCCTGACAAAAGACTGGAATATTTTAGATTTTTTTGAGCTGTTACAGGTGGATCACATGAAAATACTACCTTTGTTCACGCTCTGCAGTGGTAAAGTGTATTGGCCAAGGAATTCATTTGAAACCAGAGATATCTCATCCTTCACACAGAAGCGTACCAATGCCAGTTCTGGAACTTGGATGGTAAATGAGAAAGTTTCATCCCATCTGGGGCTCAAAGCTAACAAAAAGAGAAAACACACAGTATCCATTTAATTTATCCTGATACCTGAATTTTTGTTTCTGCTATCACTAGGCTGACCTGGTCAAGATTCCTTCTTTTCCCTTAGATTTCTGTACCTATATACATGATGAGACTCCCACTGACTGCAATGCTACCTGTTTAACAACTCTTGTAAAGATCATGGATTTAAACCTGTCAGAGGGAAGGTCTCAGAATGAAGTGAATGGAGAACTTGGGACTTGCCCACAGTATGCAGGCCAGCCCTTCTAAGGATTTGTCATGCATTAGCTACATAACACTGTAAATCAAAAGTCCAAGCAAGTTGGTGTCATGTCTCTGGATGAGAGCAAAATGGGACAGTGATAGCCACATTAAGAATCTCTGCTCAGCTTAAATTTTCCTATAGTCATACTAGTTTAATGGTTTTGCCAAAATTTCTCCTTTTACAGCAGGTAATTTAGGTAAACTAAGGTAGTAACATGATCACTTGACTAAAAATCAAAAAAAGAGGATGTAGAAGGGCCGGGGGTGTGGGGAGTGTGGGGAGAGTGCTTTGTGTTGTGCAATATTCAGACAGTGAGAAAGGGCATTAAGGGGCTGAGGGCACCTGTCAAGCAATTAAGGGAATAGTCCCACTAGAAACTTTGTATGAGGTAAGTGAGTGATGAAGTAACAGAAAATTCTTCAGAAAAAAATGCTTTTAAATTTGCAAATACTGGACTGGTTTGGGTTGGGATAGCATTCATTTTCTTCGAATCAACTGGTATGGTGTTACATTTTAGTTTGGAAACTGCTAAACGTATGCCTGCCAATGGGAAACAGTGAATGAATTCTTAATTTTGCTCTTTGCTTCCATGTGCAGCTTTTGCATTATCTATTAAATTGTCTTGAGATCAACCTAACTCAATTTTCTCACTTAATGCCCTTCCAAATTTTCACACTGCGGGGGACTGAGCAAAGTGGCTCTGTGGGGCTGAGCTGCTGTCCAGGGTGAGCCCACAACAAGGAGTGAAGACGATGTATTCCATCTTCAGGAAAGTGCTACTAAATAAGAGAGTTTGTACTTCCTTAGTAATTGTAGTCTTTCTAAGTACACAACATCTTCTTGAAATGGAAAAATGGTAATTCCTTAAAAAATATTCTTGTGCACAGTCAAGAGAATAAGACTGATGCTCACCATTGCTTCTTACAACGCTTGATTTTTTTTTTGCTTGATCTTCTGGCACACCGTGAATTTCTATCTGCACTAGAGGGTCAGCTTTGTTAGTCTTCGACAGGGTACTGGGTGGTAACTGATGACCACTGATGAGCTGGAAAATTAAAATTGTAATGTATTGAAATAATTGTAAGAATGAACTTTATATAGTAGCCATACAGTAGCCATAGTAGCAAAAACTGTTCTGTAAGAAAATATTTTAAGAAGCATGTACAAGACAGACTGTTTTAGAAACATGTTAAACCCAATGAAATTGTAAATATGATGTTTCTTAATTTAATTTCTTGGCTAATTTCATAGAACCATAGAATAGTTTGGGTTGGAAGGGACCTTTAAAGGTCATCTAGTCGCAACTCCCCTGCAATGAGCAGGGACATCTTCAAGTAGATCAGGTTGCTCAGAGTACCGTCCAATCTGATCTCAAATGTTTCCAGAGATGGGGCATGAACCACCTCTCTGGGCAGCTTGTTCCACTGTTTCACAACCCTCATTGTAAAAAAAAAAGAAAAAGAAAATCTTATATCATGCTTTAAATAATAATTTTTAGATTTAAGCTTTTTTATTGAATAGCTAGTCATAATATAAATATAAATATTAAATATATATATATGTAGTTACCATGCAAAATAGCAATGCTGGAGGAATCAGTCTCATGGTTTTTGCATTTTCTGAGATCAAACTAATAAATTCCTATTAAAGCTGTGTCTAGTGAACCAGGACTAACATCCACAGTGACATCAGCATTGTCTTACAGGGTATGTAGTAGTGCCACAGCCACCTTCTCTCTCTTTCTTAGTAATACATCCCTGATGTTTTCTCCTTAATCTAGTTAGCTACCTGGAAATTTTGCCTCAGACTGCCCTGTAATCTGGCTCCCAGCCTAAGAAGTGATTTATGAAAGTCACAACTTTGCTTTCTAGATATATTTCAGGACATGTAGGAGAGAATAGCCATCTGTACAGTAATCTGCTTTTTAGAAATCAACATAGGGAATCTATCAAGAGAGATGTACAAGCCTGTAAGCCTAGGTGAAAGATACAACTCTTCTGATCCAGACCTCAGGACTAAGCATCAAAACTCATGATACAGATTCTTATTCTCTTGTCAACCACCAAAAAAAATTGAAACCCACAAATTCTACCCTTTGATTAGATATTTTTCTGTAATACCTTGTTCAAAGAAAAGCTCCAGTCTGAAACACTGAGGAGCAGTGGCTTAGCAAACCCTAAGATTTTTGCCCCCCTGGACGTGTTGTATCTTTGCCCTCAATTAAGAAGTTTCTCTATTCACTGTTAGTTACTCTTCCTTAGCAGAAACTATATTCCCTCTAACTCCTGCTCATGACTCTTTTTGTCTTCACCATTTACTGACTCTATGAATGTGTCACCCTGCGCATTGCGGTCCCTCAACTAGCGGGATCCCATTGCTGCTTTGTATCCTGTGCTACCCTGTCTGTAGTCTCAGTCTATGTCCTCAGCCTAGAAGTTGCCCTTCTCCTTTCCAACTTTGCCATATCAGAAATTTCCTTCTCCTTCAAAGGTTTTTGTGTGTGTTCTGCATTAAAGTTGGGGATTATTTCTCATCTTAATTAACACCAGACTTAGACAAATAAGGGCTAAAATAACTGGTGTATATGCATGGGTGCTTGAAATCATCCAGTAATGTCTATTCGTAATTGGTATGCTCACTGTTAGGACACTAAAATGTTCTTGATTAGTTACATGCATTATGTGAGTATTTTATAATTGTTATTAGCTAATGTTTTAGCTCCACTATTTATTTCTCTGAAAGAAACAAAATAGCAATTATACACTAGTTTTATGCTAATTAAATAGTATTTATGCAAGTAGTGTACTGTGTAATCAGAAATAGAGCACCTTTTCATTGGGAAAAGGTAGTTTTCTAACTAGTGAATAATTAGAAAACATCTACTTGACCTCAAAATAAGGGTTTTTCTAACCCATTAGTTTTAAGTGACATGTATTTCTAGTGTTTTTAAGAAGCAAATCAGATCTGAAGTCGGGAGAAGTAAAAATAATTCAATGGCTTATTGATGCATCCTCCTTTTTACATTTACTTATAGCATTTTAGGATGATAAATAGTCCTTTATGCATGCATAGGAAGATAATGAAACTCAAAAGAAGCATAAAGCTTCCTATCATAACTTTAAACATTTCCAATTGTTGATTAGCATTATAATAGTACATGTGGGATTACTAATATTTAAAGAAATTAACACCAAAAGTGCACATTCTGCATTTTCAAAGTTCCTTTTCCAGCTACACTTGTGACACAATGCAAGGTACATTTATATTTCTGTACACAACACTGTGAAAAATCATGCATTTTTACCAACTCGTACCTTCTGAACCCCTACATATCTTAAGCAAACATAAGTGAACTGCAGATGGAAAACCATCCAAGCAGCAGTAGACACTATAGATGGTTTTAACATGCTATTAATAAATAATATTAAACTTCCCAAAAGCGAGGAAAAGGGATAAAATGAGAAAGCAATAATAGATAACCAATAGATATGAACTACATAAAGTTTGTTTTCACATTTTATGGTGGAAAAAAAAAAAATCTAACAATTAACTAAGCTTACCCTTATTGACAGAGATACTGGTTTACTGTATCTTCCCACATTGTGAGGGGTAAATGTTGAATTGCGGTCTCTCAAGAATTCCGGTTTCAGAATATAGCCACAGCCACCATTGTCTAGGAATTTTCCATTTTGCAATTCCATTTGTACTCCTGGTGTCTGGAAGTTTAAGGCCACTATAAAAATAAACAAACACTGATTTTAGTGAATTAGTGTTGATATTTTACAAAAAAAAACCAACCCAAACCCAATCAAATCTCTCTCACAACAATAGTAAAAACGAAAGAAGAGATTAAAATATATATGTCTTTCAACTCATATGTAAGATCCTGTTGTTTCTCTCAAATTTACTGGTATTCAATAATGAACAATTCATGAGCAAAACTCTATTATTTAGAATGCACTACAATTTAAGCATTACCCTCTAGATCTTTTGTACACTGCAGAGTGTCATGAGTTTTCCCTTTCCTTTCTAAATTACACCTTAAAGAACAAGAAATGAGAGATCCTTTTCATCCATAAGGACTAAATTCACACACTAATTTCTCTATGGCAGCAAGGCTCTGCACCCTGAACCTGCTCACAAAGTTCTGATGCAGAAGGCAAAACCATGGAACTGTAAATAAACATAATTTTAGTGGAGAACTCAACACAAAAACGTGTCACACAGAAGATCAAGAAGCTTTAGAGATAGACTGTTCAGTGCAAATACATATAAGTTTATGGAAGCAGAAACAATTTTAAAAGTGTTCTTAAATTTACATTAGCAAACTCTTCAAGCTTAATCCTCCAGTACTGGTATTTATTGTTAGTATACACCTGACAGATTTTCTTTTCTTTGGCAGCTCAAAACAGTTTTGGTTTGCTGCAGCAGCAGTAATAAAGTAACACACTTCTCATAAACAGGATATTGTAATTCATGAGATAAAGTCAATATTGAAATGGACCTGTTTAATGAAATTTTGCCCTATTCCACTACATTGGAGCTTCCTGTCACATTCAAAATAGAAAACACACAAGTCAAATCAGTGCAATGATAACATGACATATCTTAAATAGAAAATGATAAAAAGTCATTTACTTGATGGCTTGGCAGGAAAAAAAATGAAGACATTAAGCAGTACAAGTGATTCCTCATAATAATTCAGGAAGAGGACCTTATTACATGTTCCTATGAGATAATATATATGTATTAAATGAACATTTTGCAGAATTTAGAAATCCTTATGTGGATAATGCGAGAAATTTGGATCTGTTTCATTGCAAAAATGATTTGTTTCTTCAGTGCTTTGATGACCCTGTCAAAAAAATTCTGTAGTAAATGACACAAATAGGAACAGATCTGCAGAGTGAAGCAGGTAGTGTAGACCTATATGTTTACAAGATGCATGCTTTCAGTAGGGTTACTTCAGAAGAGTGTTAGCCTGGACTCATGGCCTCAACACCAATTAATGGCTGGAACATATCAAATGCTCCCAAAGTTCATCCTCCTTTTCATCTGAAATGAATCCAGTCTGTGCTAGATAAGATTGCTCTGCAACATGAAACAATATGCAGTAAGTAGGAACAACTAAGAACCTTTCCTTTAAAAACTCACAAATAAACAAAAAAACCCAAACCCAACAACAATAAAACAAAACACACTCCTGCTTTGAACTAAATGTTACTGTAGATACAGGCATAGATTCTATGTCAATATGTAAATTAACTTTAAGCTTATTTACCTTCGACAACAGAAA
>VZTU01012612.1:9273-55218 GCA_013400835.1 Zapornia atra | reverse complement strand
TTACTAAAAAGCTCTCACTCTTCCAAAACAAACATTACACTGTGAAAACAATTCTGGTGGAGAGAACAACAAAGCCTGATGCATAGAACAGATATTAGTCACACCACCGCTTAATGCACTCCTGAAAAGCACTCAGCTGCTGTTGGGGAAATAGAAACCCACACAGACTAAGAAAGCCACACTTCTGTATCTAGAGGAAAAGCTTCAAACTATAAACTTTCAGTGATGTTTACCCCCACAAGCCACAAAGTCAACTAATATTTGTAAATTGTGTAAGAGCTGATTATCATCAAGATAAATATAACCTAATTCAAACACAACTCATTAACCCCACACACTTGAATTCAGTGTACAAAATACCTTTTGTGACAGAATCTACTAAACAAAACTTGTTGGATTGGGAAACAACAAAGCTGATGGTAACAGAATGGTTAAAAAGAAGAATTACAGCTCCCCAGGGTGATCAGGGCACACAAAGTAAAATGTCAATGAAAAAAAATATGAGATCTCTCTGCAGAGCATTTTCTCTTCTAGAATCCCTGTCTTGGGAGTTCAGATTCACCTTATCTACAGACTGCATCACAGACAAACTAGTATACACTTATTCCACTGTGTGACCGAGTTGGTGGTATGAGTCTCCATAACATGATTTTTCTGGTGTTTTCCCTCCATATGACAGAAGCAATTTGAAATTTTTCAAGAGAGCTGAGCTGCAGAACTTACTGGAATACTTGTTAATGAGAATGCATACACTCCGAAGTACTCTGTAAAATATCCAGGTAACAAATTATTTCATCACTTAATGTACAGTCATCACCTCAGTATGCTTGCCAGCAAGCCACCAGTCAACAAATCAACAAGAAGAAGATACGAAGGCCCAAAAGAATGTTGCTGGTTTTCGCCAGGGAAAGTACTGCATCAATGCCAACATACTCTTCTTCCCCTGATCTGTATTTCCCATTTGAAATTTCCCCACTTCAAAAGCATGGTTTTGTCCCTAGAGTTAGCATTATCTATCAATGGCTTGTGCTCTTTTCCAGTAATTCATTCTGGCTCTAGCCTTTCATTCTATCTCTCAATAGATTTATCTCAGCTTCTGGAACTTTCAGTAACACTTGACCTAAATCAATCCAGAGATACCACTTTGAATGTGGCAGTGTGATGATGAAAGTGCAGCATCATAACCATTCCATCATCAAAACAGTATTTGGCTGGTGCTATAAAAAACACCAGTTATTAAAACGTGGCAGCAGAGAGCAACATATGCTTTCAAACAGCACTATGCAACAGTATGAAGTTTTTACTCACTGCCTTTAGAAATCTGCACCTTACCTTCAGTCTTTACTTTTCCATTCAGAAGTGAATTCCCTTTACCAAACTTGTCCATTATTATAAAATAATTCCTGAGGGGCATTAGCTTATATCCAGCAAAGCTGCTTGATCCTGTAACATAATTCTGATTTTTGACATGAGTATGCTGCCACTGCACTGACTACAGCTTTGGTTCAAACAAATACCAGTACACAAAACCTCAGCGACTTTCAGCTTCTGGGAAGTATTAAAACTGCATCTCCTTGCTGGCTGCTCATACCGCAAACACAATCTCTCCCCCTTCCCATCCCACAGAACTCCTCAAGCATCTTATTCTCTGCTCACAGTGACAGGAGACACATTACAATGCCTCATCCAATGTCTCACCACTTAAAAAGTAAAATACTACAATCAAGGTTTTAGTGAAGTTAAGGAGGGATGACGGTATAAATCCCTCCTCTAAAGGAAAAGGGCTGAAAGTAAAGTTACCGTGACAAATGGCTTGGGGCCACAGCCAGGAGCTGAACTGATCAGAACACAGTAATTTCTATTCAAGGTTCTTGTGATCAAATGTTTCCTTTTAATCACAGAGTCATGAAATTTTAAGAGTTTCACTCAATACAAGTTGTTGAGAAGGAAAAAGTTAATGTCAGCAGCTCAGAATTTTGAGAACTGCTCACCTAAAACATTTTGGAAGTGAAAAAAAAGCCTATCAGAAAACAGAAAAATATGAAACTCTCATTCTGTAGCACAGAAGAGAATACTACTTTGGTTTTGTCAACTTTAAAAGAAATAATCAGGTGACATGCTCTAATGTTGATGTATTTTCTTTTCAGGCACAGAAATCATAACTACAATGAGATTCTATTTGCAGAACAGTTGCAGATAGTGTTTTCACATTGCAAATGTTTGACATAATTGTATGAAAAAATTACAAATTAGTCACAGGTATTTGTTTTCCCACTGCTATTGATGTAAGGTGTAGGATTACCAGACACACAGCATCCACCAGTTAAAGAATGGGAATACAGACAAGATACCTTACATCTACTGATAACTGGATAGTCAACATGGCAAAAAAACCACACTTTCAAACCAGATGCTCAATTTGTGGCAGGAATTTGCACTTTTGAAACCTAAGCCATAGAGAGACCGTTCTTTCAACATCACTGCAACTGAATACCTTCCCTGTTTGAAATCAATGTATTGTCCTCTGTTTAACAGAGCAGTATGTACCAATTCAGAGACTGCTACTTGACTTTTGTAAATACACAGTCATGCTGATTTTCTGGTCTGCCTTAGCACAAGCAACATACTGCACAGTACTTGTATAGAGATAAAGAAACATGAGGGGCTTTTTTGTCAGGGTTTTTTTTTTAAACTATTGTAAAATAAAGCATCCAAATTCATGTCAGTAACTGAGATATCTTCTGGATTAAAGATAAAAGTCTAAATTAGGAAACAATAATAAACAATTTCCACAGCAAGTCTTGTGAATCATCCACTCAGTTCAACACGACCTACAAGGAACAATCAAATACTGTGACAACTGTTCCCTCATGCCCAGATTATTCAGCATCTTTTGTGAGCCATGAGTAGGCTGGCATCATTTAAGGAGCAAGACACAAAAAATATTTTTAAAAAACCTTATTATTATTATTATAAAGGTATAGCATTTAAAGTAAAACCTTAATTATATATGCTCAAGATTAAAACCATGAAGCTATAACATAAACTTACAGCACCATGAAAGGACTAAATATCAAGATTGGAATTATACAGACCACCCATACAGCATCTACTTTACATAGTTAAGAAAAAAAGGTAGGAAAAAGCAGGAGGGGGCGTGGGCAGGGCGGGAGGTGGAAGCCACTTTTCTTTTTCCTGTTTTTTTTCCTTCATTCCAGCAGGAAACTTAGATAATACTAAGATCAACATCCAGTAACAACTCAAAAGTTCCAGAAAAGGCATTTTTAATGCAAGTTCATTCTGAGGTGGTGAACTGTTCTGCCTCACACCTCTTCATTCTTTCATAAAAATATTTTAAAAGATTTTCAGCAAGAAAAAGCTGTCAAAAAAAGGCAAAACAAAACAACAGCAAACCTGGAATTTAAAATTAAAAATTAATAGCTAAAAATTATGGGAGTGGGGGGACTGTGTATCATACCTTACTAGGAATCCGAAAGCTTTCAATAGGACTGAGGTCATGAACACTCTCCTGAGGACTCCTTAGACCCTTTAAAAGAATTACAATAGTCAGTTCAGACTGATTATTTATCTTGCAATTAAGCTGCACAAGTCTTACCTTGTCCAAAAAACCTAACACTTCATTCCGTTAACTTAATGGCTTAATGGAATCAAATAATGAAATTCAGGCTAAGTGCCACCTCTTCTGTAGCAAAATTGTATTAGTTTTGCTTGATGGCAAATTTGGCTATTTACCATGTAACACTCAGATTTTCCTTATGCACAACTAACCTAAGAAAAAAAAATGCATAAAAGATACTTTATGTAATTATTACTCTTTAAAACACAAATAGCCACATAAATCAAATATGCTGTAGTAGTAGACTGAAGCTTCGTACATGAAGAATCCATTGACTAGCTGTGAAACTGTTTGCAGAATCACAGAATAAAAGGGGTTGGAAGGGACCTCTGGAGACCATCCAGTCCAACCCCTCTGCCAGAGCACGATCACCTAGAGCAGGCTGCACAAGACAGCATCCAGGCCAGTTTTGAGTATCTCCAGAGATGGAGACTCCACAGCCTCTTTGGGCAGCCTGTGCCAGTGCTCTGTCACTCTCACAGTAGAGAAGTTCCTCCTCACAGAATCATAGAATGGCATGGGTTGGGAGGGACCCCAAGGATCATAGAGCTCCAACACCCCTGCCACATGCAGGGCCACCAACCTCAGGTCTGGATCTACATAAGGTTGCCATGTTTATGTGGAACTTCCTATATTCAAATTTATGCCCATTGCCTTTTGTCTTGTCAATATCCAATATATTTTACAATGTTATGAAGCAATACTACAGAACATGATGCTTAGCTCATCTTCTGCCAACTCCCTAGTCAGAGCTGAATGTAAACATACAAGCATCAGATATGGTTCTGACACCAGTTTCCCCTGAAACTTCAGGGTGTTCACGTGAGCCACAAGTTTCAGGCAGATTTCCCTCCTACTCTTGTGGCTGATACTAACAGTACTGTTTCCAAGTCCCTTTCAGGCCCTGGGTACCTACACTTCCTTTGAAACAAAAGGACCTATGCAATTGGGGGGGGAGTTCATGATGAAAAAAGTTTATAGCTATCCTTTGAAACTGATAAAGTGTTTTACAAATTCATCACTTTTGTGGCAACTACTACATTTTACTATTGTTCCACCTTCCTAGGATTCAAAAACCTCTTCATTATGGTTTTGATTCTCAGATTTTCTTGCACGTCATTTCAAAACATCCTCCCCTTCCAGTTACCACCACCAAAGGTGACTCACCTCAGTGCAATGCAAATTCAGAGTAACAAACAACCAAAGCAACTGCTGCAGCTTCTACTTCCCATGAAATCTTCTCCTCATCCTTTCAAATACCTGCAGTACTAGCAGCTTACTGTCAAAAGCAGTAACAAGTTTCACTTATCAAATGCTAAATGGAACTTAATCCTTCTGAAAGGCTGAAAATTGCATAAGTTGCGTCATTTTCAGACCACATTTCAACACTGGGCAGGCTTCCCATGACTCCTTTTAGTCAAGCTGAAAATCAATCGTTTAGCCCTATATTGAAGGGGAGCAGAACATTATTCTGCAAATTCAGCTCCCATGCCAGTAACCATTTTTAAGCCCTGCTTCCTGAAGCATCACAATTCTGAGGACATAGTTTGGAAAAACAAGAAAGTTCAACTTCTGCCTTTCCCATCACTTCCTATAACTACCTACAATGTCTGAAGTGCTGGGTGACTCAAGTGATTTTTGTAAGTTCTCAAATTTAGACACACAGTCCAACAGGCAAACAAATATATAGATATTCTGTATACATGAATGACCTGAATGCTCTTCTAATACACCCCTTTAGAAAGGCTCACAGTCTTAGAAATACTGGTCCAAACATAGCCTAGATCTGCGTTATCTTGGAGATAACAGGTACAAGGAAGCGGGCTAACAGATGCATATTCCATACGTGCCCACCCCGGCATTCCCCCAGCATCCCCACAGCCCTGCCTGCCTTCTGATCAGAAGCCTTGGACACTAGACAAAGCTATGGTACAGCACCACGGCCCAGCACTCCAAAACCGACTCAGTCGTGTCAACTTGAGCGCCACTTTGTCTGATACCGCACAAGCTACATGCTGGCACCTGAGCATGTTTCCATTCCTTGGTAGAGAGAAGAGAAACAGCTGGATGCGAGCGTACCGTGAGCTAAGACACGCTAAGCCTTCCCTCTCGCCACAAGCTGGGCTGAAGGCGACGCCCGCGCCCGGAAGCCCATCAGGGTGCCCGGGCACGGCGGCACACGCCTTCCCCGGCCCCGGCACCCTCCGCGCCGTGGGCCCAGGCCCGGCGAGCCGGAGGAGAGCCCGGGACCCCCCACGGCGGGACCCCGCTGCCTCCCCGGGCCGAGGCGCTCACCTGGCGGGTCATCAGCGACTTGATCTTCTGCATGATGGTACCGCCGACGACGACGCCCCGAAAGCGCTCAGCAGCTCGGCGCAGCTGCGGGCTCCGGCCCCGGCGGACACAGAGAAGCCATGTTGGACGCCACCTGACAGAGCCCGCCCGCTGCTCCCCGGGACCGGTAGTCCTCGGGCGGCGACGCCCAACTACAACTCCCGTCAGCACGAAGGGGAGGGCGGGGACCGGTCAAGGGAGCATGTTGGGGCGGTCCCTTCCGTCAGAACGCACCGGGCTGAAGCCGGCAGCTCCAAGGCGGTGCTTGGCTGGGAGGTGGGGGGACGGCCGGGCGGAGGCAGCCCTGAGGGAGTCCCGCACCCCAGGCGCGCCGGCGCCGTGAGGAGACGCGAACCGACTCCCCGGCCGTTCCTGGGAAGCGGGGACCCAGCCGCCGCAGTGGCTGCGGAAGCTGTTCCGCCCAGGGTGTCGAACTGCGCCGCCGAGGAGGGAGGGCTTCTGCCGGCGGGACGGTGGCTCCGGTGCGGCTCTGGCAGCCATCCGGAGCTGTGGAAGGAGCTCGTAGTTTGGCAGCGTGCTGTTTGAAAGCACTGCTCAACCCGTGTCCCGTGTGTCAGGCAATGGAACAGGCTGCCCAGGGAGGTGGTTGAGTCACCGCCCCTGGATGTATTTAAAAGACGGGTAGAGCTCAGTTACATGGTTTAGTAGAGGACGTGTATGGTTGGACTTGATGATCCCTTTTCCAACCTAGCGATTCTGTGATTCTGCCTGGGCATCATCCTCGCATTTGCATCCACAATGCCTCAACTCGCACTGGCGGCCCGGCAGGCCTGGGATTTCTCTGGGATTTGGGGTATTTGAACATTGAGGTTTGCTCCTTCAGACTTTGAAAAGCAGTTCTCTGAGAAGACAAAAACAGGCTTTGTCTAAATAGACTAACTAGAAAATACACTTGAGCATTCGCCATTCTGTTTGCCTGGGGTTGTCTCAGGTGTTGCGCACAAAGGTGTCCAGCCTGTTCACAGATGACGCAGTTCTGCATCACCAAAAGAAGCTGGTGTGTCTCTATAATTTGGTTGCATATATCTCAACTTACAAGCTGTTAGCATTTGAAATCTATTTTATACCAATACAAGAAAAATGTATCCTGTAATCTTCACTTAACTGGATGGCATTCTGTAATAGGGCTACCAATGCACCCACTGTAGCACAGTAGTGCCTGCAAGGAAAGGTGGTCTTTCCTTCGGAGCTTGCTGGAGTTAGCATGTAGATCAGCTCAACATGCCTTTCCCAAGCCAGTTATTGTTTAGTCCCCCAGCTGGCTGCTAGGTTGTTGCACAGTAGGTCAGGTAGAAGTGGGTGTCCTGCTCCCTGGACCAATACAGTGACAAAGTGAATGTCAGGACTGGTGGGACATTCCCTGTGTTCTTCAGCAAGAATCCATTACTTCTGCCTACCACTGGGGTTATTGTCTGTAGTTATTTCTGGGGAAAACCTCTAACAAGTTTAGCACATAACAAAGCCACTTCTCATTAAAAAAATAACTAAAACTGGCAGAAAAGTTCAGAATGTTACTGCACAAATAAAATTGCTTTTATGCAGTTGGGTTTTATTAAAAAGGAATGAGGTTTGATTTGCATTAAGTCTAATTGCCATTTAACAGGCAGCACAAGCTAGAATTCTACAGAAAAAATAATGCACATCTTTAGCATCCACTTCATTTGTGTGACTTAACTCTGTAAAAGCTTAACAGTACCAGTGACATCAGGACTGTATCCCAATGCTGGGAATAAGGGGACACATTTACTTGAGAAGTTTAACTATGCTAATCTGTTCTCTTTTTTTTATTATTATTGTTTTCTTTGCCCACATAGGGCATTTAAAGTGCCAACATGGACTTTATCCTTATATGAAAGTTCCCATCATTTTGGATAGAAATTAATTAGAACCTGTGACCAATATTTTATTACATGTTGAAACGAAGTAGGTCATAATTTCTAACTCAGGTTTTATAAAAGGTGGCAATTTGATCTAGCCTATAGTGGATTAAGAGGTTATAAACAACAGTATTCCGGAGGGGCAGGACAGTGGGCCTGAGGAGCCTTTGGGCAAAATACCCTCTGCATCTCCTGGCTTATACCAGGGGCTGACGTTTTTGTTAACCTGAAATAACCCTCATTTTTCTTACATTTGATTGTACAGAGCTGATAAGAATTCTGGAGGGTTCTGGGTATTTTCACCTCCTTTAAGTAAAAATTGAGAGTTCAGCCCTTCTGGTGGGGGCTTGGACCCTTGCAGGACCCTTGCAGTAAGGGGGAGGTGATTCCTTGCCACTAGTCCCTCCCACACAAGGCAGGATACAGTCTAGCCTAATATTTGTTAATCCATAACAGTCTGCCTAAGTGCCGTATAGCGAAAACTTACTGTGTTTTTCTATATGGATAAACCATCCCAGTCGATGCAAATATTTGCTGTTGCAAACTGTTACTGCACACGCAACTGTTGGGAGGGTTACCTGGTTTACTGCCGATTAGCTTTGTGCAGTGAGGGACAGCCTTGGACAAAATCCAAATCATACGTTAATACTAATTAAACCCGTGTAAGTTAATGCAGAATAAACAGTAATCAGCAGCTAACTCAACACCTGTAGTAAGCTGTCCACTCCAGCCACGGGATTCTTTGTTAGATGGTGCCTTATAGACACGTCATATTAGATGTTGTTCTGAGGAAGAGAGCTAAATCATCACCAAGTTACACTTATATTAACAAAAAAAAATAAAGAAAAATTACAGGCTTGCAAGTTGTAGGAAAATATTTAAGCAAGGCTCTTGCTCTCGAATTTGAAAGAGAAAAAGAGAGCGTGGCACTGGAAAAGATCTGAAAAAATACCTTTTGAATACCACTTTTGAAATAAGAGAACCATCTAGCAGCACCGTATTTTTTTATGAAACAGCAACCAAAGGATGTTAATACCTATCTAACATGTACATTGGGTGCATTCACTTATTTTTATTAATTGAACGTACTTTGTATTCTGCGCCTCATTTATTACTTTCTGTGTTATATTTGCTGTGACTGCCAGGGAAGGGTTACAATAAAGTCAGAGGCAATGAAGATGGGTGCTCATCTAACAGGTGCTCCACTCCCTTTGTTCTTTGTATACACATATTCAAATCACATAAGGCAGGGGACAGGATAGGGCCTGTTAACTCATTGCTGATTTCCCTAGCAAATAAACCAGCAGCTGCAGGTCCAAGCCCTGGCTTAGCACTGAGAAGAAGGTGGCATTTGTGTGGGACAGGATGTTTTCATGGAGCCCTTTAGCAAACTTCTTGTGGGACTTGCAGTGCAGAATATATGTTCTCCTTGTAGGTAAGAAACAGTATGAATTGTATTTGATGTCATTGTGGAAATGTGACTTGGTTTTATAAAACTTATGGAATCGATCTTTATAAAATTGAAGATAGTTCTGTTGTATTGTTGGATGTTTTATTCCAAGAAATTAGCCTAAAAGCTCTTAATCAGTCACCTTGTTTTAGGAGTGGAGCTATAAAATTTTAGTAGCTGACAAAAAATAGTGCTGTACATAATGTGTATATTGCATATATATTGTGACTTTTTATTGCATAATATATATTCATTTTATGTTCTTTTTAACAAGTAAGGCTGGACAGGTTCTGAACCAAAGGGTTATACAGAAACCATTGCATAGCACTTTAAAACGTATTATGTTGAAGTAGTGCTGGTGATACATTATTTTGCAGTTTGTTAGGATGCCTTATACTTAAAATAGAAAATTTGTACATAATATTTAAATGTACTTGGCATTAAAACTAAATCAGGCTCTCAGAATGTTTTCCCATTAATAGTACATTTGTTTGGGATCTACAGTTTTTATGCAGCTGATAAAAAATGGATGTTCTGTGCACTTTGACAGGTGATCAAATGTTAGACAAACTTCTACAAATTCTTGTCATTCTATGTTTAATTGTTTTTGTAAATATCAACAGAGGAAATATATAATATTACAAATGTAGTGCATCCTTACTTATATAAGGAAAATTTTTCATGTATTTACTTTGGGAACTTCATATACAGTCACCTAGTTTCCTTGATTTTGAGCTAAATACTTTGTGAAGAGCTTTGGCTTCATAACAGTGTAGTTTTATGTGAAGTTTAACAGATTTCTTTAAAAATTAAAACCTTGTTTAATAAAAAGTACAGTGAATATCTGCTTTATCTGCATTACTGCTTTGTTGGACAATTTTTAATTAAAATCCTATAAGAGATACCAGTGGGCAAGCCGAGTCCTTTGAAGTACAGGTTTGTTCACCAGGAATTCTCATCATAGACCCTTACTCTTACTACTGTGGGAAGAATGCCAAGAATCAGGTGTATTGGGGGCATGACACAAAGCCCACTGAAGACATTGGCCTCAGAAGCTAACATTAAGTCAAATACCAGTGTCCAGTAGACACTTGTTCTTGAGCAAAAATCCCAGACTGGGGAAGAGTATTCCTAAGTCCCTCCTGCTATAACCACAGGGTATAGGAATTGCAGATTTCTGGGTTCATTATATCTCTTCTTCCCATAATTTAACGTATTTGTGAAACGGGTAAAAACTGTTGTCACTGATCTAGTATCATTTTACCCCAAGTTCAGTGATTTTGGGAGCAGAAGAGCTGAGTGAACACACTGGTGAAAAGTTGTTACGGCTCCAACTTCATTTTGACAAGGAGATGTGCATGTTAAATTTAGAGGATGATAAAACCTTGCTAAGCAGGTTTCAGTTTGTGCCATAAACTCAAAGTTATGTCATAGTTTTTTATTTAAACTAAAGCTGCAGCCCTTGTTTTATGTCAACAAATATTCTGTTGTGCTTGCTAATACTGGTGACAGGAAAGTGAGATGGGAGCACAGCACAGATCACTGAGCTCCAAATGGAGGTCGTTTTGGTATATTATACAAAAACTAGTTTGGGGAATTTCATCACCCTGAAAAAACTTGTATTATATTCAGAAAGCTATAGAAGTAGGCTTAAAATATATGGCATTTGTGCCTGATGAGAATGAAGTAAGAGTTGTTACATGGGTCTGATTCCAGTGTTAACATTAATTCAAGGATTAGTCATAATAGTCCTCAGTTTTAACTAAAAATCAACATTAGTCTAATAGAATAGAGTCACAGAATCATTTCGTTTGGAAAAGACCCTTAAGATCATCAAATTCAACCATTAACTTAACACTGCCAAGTCCATGACTAAACCATGTCCCTAAGCACCACATCTGCACAACGTCTTAATAGCTCCAGGGACGGTGACTCGGTCACATCCCTGGGCAGCCTGGTCCAATGGTTGACAACCCTTCTGGTTAAGAAGACAACCCTTTTGATGAAGAATACTCCAGAGTGTAAAAGATTTGATCTCTCTCAAAACCAGAAGTCTCCCAGCATTGCTCCTGTAAAACCCTCACCTTTGACAGAGCACTGCTATCTATTAACATCTCCAACCCTGAGCCTGCCTTGCCTCTCACCCTGCCAGCCATGGAGGAGCTTCTCCGTGCTGATGGCACCCCATGAAATCACCCCATCAGACCCAGAGAGAGCAGCAAAAATGGCAGCAGCCCAAAGCCACTCCTGAATGGGCTTTGGGGCAAAATGAGGGTTCTGCCCTCACCTGGTCTTTGCTAAAAGAATTTCCTTAGCTGCAGATCAAAATGTCTTTCCAGACTGCTACATGAAGCTGCTTTTCCCCACGAATAAAGTGGAACAAGGTTAATTTACAGCTTCTATCCCCACATTGTTTAAAGGAGAAGTTAAGTTTTCCAGCCACAGTTCTCTGTATTATTATCTCTCTACTGTGTTATGGTGGTACCTTCTACGGGGTGGTTCCAGGTATCCTGGTGCTCACTGGGCCTGCTTGCGTTTTGCTAATTTTCCGCACAACCAGATCTGTGAGAAACATTATACATATTTTATCATTGCACTGCAGCTGTTACTGGCTTCTTGTCCTACAGCACAATCGCTTACTGACAGCTACACAGACTCAAAAACTGAGCTATGTCTTGCCTAAAGAATGAGGAACTTTTAATTTATCATTTTCAGATCTCCCATCGTTTGACAAATATTTTTAAGAAAATATAAAAATATAAATGTGTTTGATGGGATTTATGAAATACATTTCCAACAGTAAATATTTTGTGAAGGATTTTACTGAGGAATTAACACTCTTGGATGGACAACAGCAGTTTAAATCATTGTTAGGTTCGCACAGAGGGAGTTCAACAAACAAAACTAATCTCCCATTAACCAGAGTCTAGCAAGTCCCTAGGAGTTGTTGGAAAACAGTGCAAGAAGAACAGGCCACATACTATTAAAAATGGTTTGGGGAGGAGACTTCAATTTTATGTGCTTCAGCCTTTCAGGTTTTTCACCTGGAAAAACTTAAACACCTCTGTCTGGTTTATCCTTCTCTTAAACCTTTCCATCATTTTTCTGCACTTCTCTTTTTTTGTCCCATGTTCTCACTAATATGAGGTTGTGCTTTTTTGTAGGGTTTTGACTTAGCACTTGCAGTGTGCTCTTCAGCAATACTGAGCACTCAAAGCTGAGCCATCAAACCTGCAACTGAGATCAATAGGAGTTACATCTGGAACACACTAAAATCTGCTTATACCTGTTTTAACAAATCCAGTCTTTAATATTTCAAACCAATCATCCAGAATGAGTGGGTGTTTTGACTGTTAATTCCCTCTGGGCTTAAAGTCCTTGTCTGTAATGCTGCATTGGTTATAACGGTGGTGTGAAATCAATCCATTATTGTCAACACTTCACACCTTTGCTGTACTTGTAAGTGCTGTGGAAAAGCTCACATGGAAATCGATCACTTGGTCCTAAAAGCAAAGTTTCAATGATGTTCTACGAATCTGTCCCAGGTTGAAACAATGGAAAATGCTTCAAAAATAATATACGGGAAATCTGATGATTAGCTGAGGAGTGCCCTTTTTGCACCTCAAGAGGGGCAGGATTCTTGGAGAACAGGATGAATCATGTGACTGAAAACTGGGCTTTTGTGCATATCAACAGAAACCCTTAATTCTGCTTTCTCCTAAAATTGGAATGGTTGACTTTTGCAGGCTTAGTAATATTTCTTGGATTTAGTCTTACGTGTACAGAGAAGTCGGCGTAAATAACTTGTGTATCATTTTAATCAGAAATGGAAGTGCTGCTCCTTAGATTTTCAGTCAGAGAAGTTTCACCCTAGCTAAACCAACCCAGAAAAAAAACCCTGAAAACTGAGTTTGCAATCTAAGACTGTTAGAAATTGGGACTATTTTAAAAGGAAAATATTTAAAATGTTAAGGTAAATGAACAGTTTCTCATTTTGTCAAACAATGAAAGATCCTCTGTCCAGCAACTGCAAATACTTTTCCTTTCGCTTTTCATATATTTTAAAGCTGGAGCTCTGTGGCTAGACCCAGTTTCACTGAAGTCAGTACGTGTTTGCCCCTTTCTTACTTGAAATCTGAATTATAACCATACAAAAAAGTGTAAGCTTTAACCTTGAGAGTTTTTTCTGTGTGATGATTTCTCTGTTGTTTTCTAGGGTTTCCATTTGTGTTTATTTGTTTGTTCTTTCATTTTAATGCAGGTGTTTGTTCTGCTTTGAAGTTGACGATACCATCTCATACCATCCATGGTATTGAGGGGCAACCACTCCATCTTACTGTTGACTACAATTTCAGTGCAACAGCTTCTGAAATCCAGATCATTTGGCTTTTTGAGAGGCCTCAGAGTAATCCAAAATACTTGCTTGGCTCTGTAAATCAAACAGTAGTTCCAGACTTGGAATACCAGCACAAGTTTACCCTCACACCACCAAATGCATCTTTGATGATCAATCCATTGCATATGAGTGATGAGGGCAATTACATTGTAAAAGTCAATGTCCGTGGAAATGGGACAATAGCTGCCAGTCAAAAGATTCAAGTAGCTGTTGATGGTAAGTTAGTGAAATACAGTATCTTCATTTTGAAAATAACATTGCAGTAGTTCATTATACAGTAGTGTATAATTTAATGCAATGGTACATGAATAAATACTAACAAATATGTTGTTTTCTACTGCTGCTGGGGGGAATGCTAAAATATGTCATCTTAAAAAAAGTTCATTTATTGACTGATG
Organism: Zapornia atra; assembly: GCA_013400835.1. Lineage (NCBI taxonomy): Eukaryota > Metazoa > Chordata > Aves > Gruiformes > Rallidae > Zapornia > Zapornia atra. Next base: position 41,105 of record VZTU01012612.1, on the reverse strand, counting down.
TACCTAGACCATAAGTAAAAAATAGAAGAGGTATAGAAATCAATAATTAATATCAAATTAGACATATTGCCAAAAAAAAAAAGTTTTCATAAGGCTCTGTTGTGCTGTCAATCTTGAGGATGCAATAACTTTCAGACAGTCTTTTTCCTTGCACAACTTCTGTGACTATCAAAGAAGAGTCATTGATTTTTGTAAAAGAAGCCCAGATCTGAATTCCTAGAGTACTGCAGTTCCCTCTTTGTACTTGTAGGGGGAGGATAGAAAAATTTTAAAAGGAAACAGAAGAGAATTATCTAAAAGTATGACAGGAGGCTACTGTAATTTATGGATTATATGGAGGGAAACCTGCAACTGCTGGGCCTGGAATAACAAAATAAATGACATCATGACGTGACAGACTTGTAGCTGCCATTTACCCCCCATACCCATCCCAGTTTGCAGCCATCCTCATGACCACATCAGTAGCATATTTCAGCAGTGCCCAGTGTCAGCAGAGCTGTGGGCAGCCATACAGAGGAGCCAGCATGCTGGGGCAATGCCATGCTTCACACTCTTTTCATTTCCGTGGCCCAGGGATGTGTTTGTGAGGCCGGAGCTGGAAGCCGTGGTATAGCTTTGTCCTACTGCCAGTCATGCGAGCGGTCTAGTTTTATTCCAGTACTAGAACAACTCTTACAGTCACCAGCTGAGAATATGGACTTCTCTTTTCAATCTTTAACCACATTTAATAAATAAAATTTGAAAGCCAAGTACTTTCCAGAGAGGATTATGACTGCTATTTGTATCAACTTGACAATGCAGACTGTAATATACTGGCTCATCATTTTTACAACTCTTTTTATCTCTTTATTTTACAGTTCCTGTCACAAAGCCAATTGTACGTACTGAACCGTCTTCAGGGGTAGTGGAATATGTAGGAAACATTACCTTAAAATGTACTGTGAGTAAAGGTACAAGGGTAGTTTACCAGTGGATGAAAAATGGGAAGCCTCTCCATCCTGGCCCTAATTACACCTTTTCATCAAACAATGCTACACTTCTAATTGTTCCTGTTGTAAAAGAAGATATTGGGAATTACAGCTGTCTGGTATCTAACCCTGTCAGTGCAATGGAAAGTGAGATAATTGCACCAACCATATATTGTGAGTATATGAAATATTCATAATTACCTTTCTGGCTGGAACAAGTGCCTCTAACTATGGAAACAGGCACAAAACAGTTGAGGCAACATTGTAGATGAGAGTCTTTGTAACAGCTCTAACCTACAGCACTGTAATAGCAAGTTACTCAGTGTTACATAGTTGGGAAACTAAGTCTGAACTGTAGAATTCCCATAGGAACTTCCAAGAATCCCACAGTACAGACATCTTCAGATCTGGAGTAGATGTGAGTCCAAGGAAAAAATAATCAGATGAGTATACATGAAAATTCTGTATAAAATGGAGACAGAAATCAGTATCAAAATAGACAAATACTGGAAATACCAAGCTAAAATACTGGTATTAGAGGTTTTCCTCAAAATAACCTTGAGTGCAGTCCTGTTTGATACTTCCATTAATGCCATTGGCATAAAGACTGGGAGTATCTCGATGGAGATCATCTGTGACATTAAACTGTGGGGACTGAATGACAGAGTAATAGAACTGGTATGAAATTTGCGAATGAAAAATGAATGGGTATGCACTTTTAGAGAATAAAACCCATTAAATTCTGCAGATAAGATGGAAATTGGTTGCAAGATGGAGATTGAGGCAGCAAGCCTGGGTGACTGAGCTATCACAAAATGTCTGTGAACTGGCAGTGTGATTCAGGCACAAGAAAGATACATGTAATTCTAGGGTGTGTCAGCAAAGTAATTCCAACAAGGAAACACGGGGAATACTAATAGCATACACAAGATAAGACCATGTGTGTCTGTGCAGTCCCTGCACCTCCAAGAACACTGACCTCAAACTGAAAGGGAACAGAAAGGAATGGAGAAGAGCTGCAGAGAACTCAGTCTAGCATAGCAAAATCAGAGCTGAAAGGAGTGTTTGCTTCCCACATCAAATGGGAAACATGAGGGAGCAAGAAGACTTGCATAAAGACCAATGTTGGCAGATGAATAAACCATAAACTTGCAATATATTTGGACTGGAAATGAAAGCACCTGAGATACTAACTGTGAAGGTAGATTGAGTTCATAAATGAAGCGAACTGGAAGAAACAAAAGACTGGCATAATTGGTATTCAACAATTATATTTGAAACCTTAGAAAGGACACATTTTGTTCCTTATCCCTCCTGTAATGTCAGCTCCCAGTGCCTCCAAGATCTGCAAGCAGCACATGCTACGTATGTGACCTTGCAATGCTGTAATCCTCCAGTCCCCAGGGGTCGAACTGTCCTTCGCAGATGAGAGCCCTGGCCAGATAGAACCAGTTTACCCAGTGGTCCGGTGTGGATGGCACAGACTGGAACTGGATTCCTGTCCAGCCAGGCACTGGTGCTCACTCTTGCTTTTTGCTTGGTTCTGTCATCTGGCAGCTGGTGAACAGCCCATGCCCTAGACTTATTACAACTGTACTACCAGTATATTCAGAATGCACATCTCTTACTATGTAATATTATCCTCTTCCTTTTGTCTAGTCACAAGTTCAGCTCACTTGAGTGCCTAAAGTGCTAAGGATGAGAGCTGCATGCATATGAATGCACTGCTTCTACTGCTCTTCTCACTTTAATGAGCTACTAACACACCTAAAACACCTACACAAAACTTGGGAACACTGTATGGAGCACAACCTGACAGCCTTTATAAAATGCAATAAAATCAGGTCAGGCTAGAAAAATACCTGCCACTCTGGCTAGCTTTTGGACTGCTCTGTTCGTTTGTGGCACAGCCCATTCAGCACCCACATTTCTGACCCGTTGCACGCAGGGTTGGCTCACAGAATTGTAGGGGTTGGAAGGGACCTCAAGAGATCATCAAGTCCAACCCCCCTGCCAAAGCAGGTTCCCTAGGACAGGTCGCACAGGTAGGCGTCCAGACGGGTCTTGAATATCTCCAGAGAAGGAGACTCCACAACCCCCCTGTGCAGCCTGTTCCAGGCTCCAGAGCCTTTAGTGCACTGACGGGTGTCTGGGACACTGGCACCAACAAGGTGTGTGTCCTTCAGTCTCAGGTCTGGTACTGCTTCCTCCCTTCTCCCTCATTCAGCTGCACGTATTTTCTGGCAAATTTAAAAAATCTTTCCAAGTTCTAAACTGAAAACCTGTTTTTGTAAAACTTTAAAATGGCAAAGTTACTTCAGTGTCCATGTTTCTGGCACCTTTTGTTCTTTGAATGGTTTTTGATAATCAGCTTAAAAGATCTGTATATCAAAAACCTTGAGCTTCAGTTTTTCTACCTGTGAGGAAGTGTTCTAAGCATTTGCATTTTCAGAATGTAGCTTTTATTTCATCAGAGCTGAGTGTTTGCTTTGTGCATAATTTAAAATCTGGGAAAAATGTTAAGACAAAACAATGTGATGCCAAAAGACTGCAATACTCACACTACTATCCATACCCAAGTTAATGAAGGGAGTTGGGGGTCTTACTTCCCGAGCTATACGAAGTCACATCATTCGGTCCAACCCCAGCCCACAGAGGTAGGCTGTCTCCCAGCTCCCAGTTGTCAATAACAATCCAGAACAGGCCCTGGGATCTCTATGCACCATATGTCATTGCTGCGGGGGAGGTAACCGGCGGTGATAAAAAAAAGGTCACTCACAGTAAATACCTGCCATCTGCTTGGAAACTGCAACAGTCTCGTGGTGATAGGAGCGATTGGAAATATTCCCACAGAGCAGTAAATTGTTACTCAGAGCAGGTGATTTATTATTTTACAAGTCATTTAGTTAACTGGCTCCACAGAGACAAGAGGCAAGTTTCTGTTGAGAACGATACTGGGAAGGAGAAGTATTGCTGAGAGATCAATGAAGGCTGTCATTGTGCTTTCTTACCGAGAATCAAAAAGTGGTTTGCTTTGTCCTTCGCTTCTCATTAATATTATTCCAATTCTCCATTACCTATGATGATGATAACGCACCCCAGAATATGGCTATTGCAGTGGCATGACCCAAAAATCAAGTATTTCAAGACTGGAAGAAGCTGCTGCCATGGAGCTGGAGCAGAAACTGCTGTTCTATGCTGAAGGAGTTGAATTTGACAAACTAAGTGGGATTACTTTCCCTTGCTTGAACTTCCTGAAGCTAGAATGTATGTCCTGGGAGAGGAAGTGGTTAATTACTTGGTTTTTGGAATCACCCTTGAAACTGTATATATCCCTCAGCTACCCAATGCTTAGGGGACACAATGATGGAGAGGCAAAAGACTGTCCGAATGAAGCAGCGGGGTTTCCTTGAGTTAATTTCAAGGAATGCCACTTTTCAGATCTGGCCAAGATTTGACTATTTCTTAAGAAAACTGTTCTTTGTTTTTTTTCAAATATACTTCTCCAGCCAGTGCACATCTGTGGTTTTATGATGATTTCTCTTGATTGCAGCTTTCATACAGAAGTGTAGTGCTGCTGTTAGTGCTGCAGTCTTACAGTACTGACGAAAAAGCAGACCCTGGTTCTGGTTCCCTCGCAGACTGTGTCAAATCTCTCACTACAGTGAGGGACACAGAGACCAGCCAGCTGGTTTTACCATTAATCTTTATTTATATATATCAAAGGGTTTATTATCAGTGAAAGTAACAGCTAATTATTCTAAGAAGGAAGAACTGGATAAATGGAACTGAGTTAAAAACACGTGTTCCTGCCTGTAAACAGTGTATGAGGGGTTTTGCTTTCTTTTATGAAATAGCCAAAGTTCAGTACATCCTCCTCCTTTCCCAGCTGAAAAAAGGGAAGTAAATACCAGTAACAGGCAAGCAACAGTGAGGGGCTGGCGTTGCAGGAGGGCTCCCCGTCCATGGAAACTTGCAGCCTGAGTCAGGTCAGCCAAGCCAGAGAAGTGGTGACAGGCCTGCATGTCCTAGGAATGCTTACTGTAGGGTCAGCTGCCTCTTAGATGTAGTAAAACAAAGGACTTGGGAATTGCAGAGCCTGTGAAGAAGCAGCCCAGCATCTCAGTTTGAAAAAATGCCTTAATTCTACTGAGTGGCCCCTGCGATGTAGGTGGCAGCAGTGCTAACTCACACTGAAGTGAATCTGTGTTGCATTTCCCAATCTAAATACTATGCTTTCCTTAAAATGAGACTGCAAAAAGCTTACCGTCAAGAAATACAGAAAATAAAAAGGTTGACGAGTTTACATTGTGAAACGTGGACATTTGGTTAAAAGTGAACTAAGCTGAGGATATTGTGTGACAGTCTAAATTTTCTTGTCTGAGCCTCCACAAATAGAGAAGAAATCCCACAGGGGCCCCACAAAATGGTCTGTTTGGTGCAGCAGGCTGTTTGCCTATGCATTCTTGAAGAATAAATCGGTGTCTCAAAACAGACAATAAAGAGACGTGTGCATGTTAGCGGGAAGTCTAACATCAGCCAGAATTCCTCATGAGAAATAATCTGAAACATGCCAGCATGCCACTTAATGTAGCAGGGAATTTCACATTCAAACCCAGCTACATTAGCCTAATGCTTACAGAAAGCCATAGGAAGGTAGAAATATTACTAGAGTGCACTGTCTGCAATGAGCGTAATATGGACTTACTTGTCTTTTGGCTGTGCCATTCTGCGTGAGATGCTTGACAGTAGCTTTACTGAGCTTCAGGGATCCTACCAAAAAAAAGGTCTTCTGCTCATTCTGTGTATTCATTTGGCTTCTGTCAGTATTAGGTCGGTGAGTTTTTGAATATGTGTGGAAGTCCTTAGGGAATTAGCAGAATTAAAATGATTAATTCTTTTGACTAAAAAAAAAGTAATTTAATAGGCACATTTCTATGCTTAGATTTGTAAAAATAAATTTTAATATGTAAAGATATAAACCCCCATGATCTGAAATGATCTGTTAAAAATAACATGGGAAGTACTCTGCCTGCACTTAAATATATTGATTCCCTTCCCATTTTCCTATGAAGATTACCCTAACAATACTTAGCTGCTCAATTTTCTGGGTAATGAACACATGCTGCTGGACAGTAGACAGTGCCTATCCAAATTATATTCAGAAACCAAACTGTCTTTAGGCACAAGGACTTGCTCCTGAAAGAAGCCTAGGTGTTGCACAAGTAGAAGCTTACTAAAAAGAGGGGGAGGTTAAAGGATTTTTTAGCAGTCATTTATGGAAGAGTTTTTCTGAAGGTGCCTAAAGCACTCTATATTTTATACCTGTAGGATCGTTCCCAAGTTAATTGTCATACCGCAAAGCATCCTAGCAAATGTTTATATATATTGCAAGGCTAATGTTTGGCATTTAAATGTGCAGAGACATTACTTCTGTCAATAAGTTTGGCACTTAACTAGAAAGGGTCAAGTATACTGCTGAAGAAGACCTACTCCTTTACTTCTTACTTTTCCAATTTTTTTCAGTTTTCGGGGTTCTTTTTTATCATACTGAACAATGCACAGACCTCTGCTGTTTCCCTAAACAGCAATTAGATCAGCATTAAGTGGCTGTAGTCTGAGATAAACCTAGTACAGATCAAGTTATTGAACTGAAAGTCTTTTAATTCAAATTATTAAATGTAATGCCAGCCATTCTACAGGCTAGTCTAATTAAAAAATTCTAAGTTTAGAGCTATGCTTCTATTTAAAGTTTTATTATACACTTTGATTTTAATTTTTCCATGGTTGTTTTCTTTTTTTTTTTTTCCCCAATGCAGATGGACCTTATGGACTTAGAGTTAAATCAGATAAAGGTCTGAATGTAGGGGCAGTGTTTACAGTTGATGTAGGGGAAGTTATACTGTTCGACTGCTCAGCAGATTCAAATCCACCAAATACTTATTCCTGGATTCAGAGGGCTGACAATACCACTCAGGTAATCAAATACGGACCCCATCTGGAAGTTGTATCTGATAAAGTGGCCCAGAAGACTATAGATTACATGTGCCGTGCTGTCAACAACGTGACTGGAAAACGAGATGAAACTCACTTCACTGTCGTCGTTACTTCTGTAGGTAAGAACCTGAATTCGCTGCTGTAACCGTAACACCTGAGAAGAGTGTCTTCAGCCCCAGAGAAAGGAGGTCATTCTTAGTGAAAGGATGTATATCAGAAGTGAGGTCTTGCTAACCATGGAATAAAAGGGATTTGGGCCGCTCAGAGGGATCCAGGTTTTACTCACGGTGTGATGAAAACATATTTGATATTTTGACCAAGTAAAGCTCTTACAAATATTTTGCCCTGTGTATTTAAAAATTTAAAAATATTAGTTTCCCCCTCCGTAAACATTTTCTTCTGGGTGAATATTTAGTCAGACAGCACTAAATCCATTCGCCGAGCCTGCATGGGACAGGGAGGTGATTGTCCCTCTCTACTCTGCCCTCGTGAGGCCCCATCTGGAGTACTGTGTCCAGATCTGGGGCTCGCAATACAAGAAAGATGTGGAACTGTTGGAGAGGGTTCAGAGGAGGCCACGAAGATGATCAGAGGGCTGGAGCACCTCCCCTACGAAGAGAGGCTGAGGGAGCTGGGCTTGTTCAGCCTGGAGAAGAGAAGGCTGCGGGGGGACCCCATTGCAGCCCTCCAGTACCTGAAGGGAGCATAAAACAGGAGGGGATTCAACTTTTTCAAAGGGTAGATAATGGCAGGACAAGGGGGAATGGATTAAAGCTAAAGGAGGGAAGGTTTAGATTAGATATTAGGGGGAAGTTTTTTACAGAAAGAGTGGTGAGGTGCTGGAACAGGCTGCCCAGAGAAGTAGTGGATGCCCCGTCCCTGGAAGTGTTCAAGGCCAGGTTGGATGGGGCCCTGGGCAACCTTGTGTAGATCCAGGCCTGGAGGTTGGTGGCCCTGCCTGTGGCAGGGGGGTTGGAGCTCTATGATCCATGGGGTCCCTTCCAACCCAGACCATTCTATGATTCTATGATTCTATGATTTTGCAAGGCAGCACTGACTGACGCTGGGAAGTATGAACTCACCCACGAGGCTAAGCCTTGGAGATCCTGCTCAGGCTAAATTCTGGTTGAAGCCGATTGAATGTAATTGCCAGCCATTCTGCAGGCTAGTCTAATTTAAAAATTCTAAGTTTAGAGCTATGCTTCTATTTAAAGTTTTATTATACACTTTGACATCCCTTCTCCAGGTGCCCATAACTCAATCCTAGATGCAGAGTCTGAGCTGTGCCTTTCAAAATACTGGAAACCCCATTTCCAGCAGTGATAGGAGCTTTGGTGTTTCAGAAAGCCTTACACACCTTCCCCACCTAAGGGGCCAAAAGTCACCTATATGGTGCTATAAATAACTGCCTTATTAATGCTAGAAAAATTATCAAGAAAACAATCATATCAATAAGTTACCATTATATCAATCATTCCACTAAGCGCTTTGTTAGACCATTTTAGCCAAGACTCAATAAGGAAAGAAGAGGATGTATCTCACTACATATACAAGTTATTGCTCTGTTCTAGAGTTGGGTCATCTTGAATGTGTTAAACGTCTTTGTTGTCTGCACTGGTATGTCTCTGGAGACAAGGTTTATTGAGTCTAAATCTGAAATTACTTGTTTTAAAACATGTTTATAAGAACCCATCTGATTCTCCAGTATTTGGGGTTTCTTTTCTGAGGACAGGAGTACCTTGAAGGAGTATGAAAGAAGTATAGTGAAAATTGCAGTGATTTGTTTTCCCATGTCTTCAGGATTCATCTCGTTTGAATCCATGTACTGAGTCTTTGTGATGGCCACTGCAGACACAGCCAGCAGACTGCCAGTGAGTTATATGGAGGTAGATGCAAGCAACACTGGTCACACAGGAGTTTGTAGACATCTAGCTAAATGCTACACGTTTGATTTGCACTCATAAAGCTGGCACTGACAAATATGCAGCATTAATTTACCTACATGGATTGTGACACAGCCTTTAATTGCATGAATTCTGCACAATCCAGAGCCAAAGGAGGAAATTAAGGGTGCATAAGCAGCTATGTCTGGCGTTTCCTAACTTTCATACTCCTGTCTCTGCAAATTCTATGCATTTCAAACATGGGCTTAAAAGTGAATGTAATTGTATACGTACTGTATTTGTGTTGTATCAGTAACTCCTGCTGGAAAACTGCTGCAAATGCATATCTCAGCAAAAGATCTGAGGAAAGGAAAGAAATACTTGGGTATATTTAGACATGAATACAAACAAACATCATTTGTTGGCTTCTGATGAGATTCCAAGCATAACTACAGGCTGGGTGGAGAAGGGATTGAGAGCAGCCCTGAGGAGAAGGACTTGGGAGTGCTGATTGATGACAAGCTCAACATGAGCTGGCAACGTGCACTAGCAGCTCAGAAGGCCTACCATGTCCTGCGCTGCATCAAGAACAGCGTGGCCAGCAGGTCGAGGGGGGTGATTCTGCCCTTCTGTTCTGCTGTCATGAGACCCCACCTGGAGTTCTGCATCCAGCTCTGGGGTGCCCAGTACAGGGAAGACATAGAGCTGTTGGAGCGAGTCCAGAGGAGGGCCATGAAGACCAGGGGGCTGGAGCACCTCTCCTATGAAGATAGGCTGAGAGAGTTGGACTTGTTCAGCCTGGAGAAGAGAAGGCTCTGGGGAGACCTAATTACAGCCTACCAATACTTGAAAAGGTTCTATAGGAAAGTGGAGAGGGACTGTTCACCAGGCTGTGTAGTGACAGGACAAGGGGCAATGGCTTCAAGCTGAAAGAGGGCAGGTTTAGATTAGATGTTAGGAAAAAATTCTTTACTTTGAGGGTGGTGAGGCACTGGCACAGGCTGCCCAGAGAGCTTGCAGAAGCCCTGTCTCTGGAAATGTTTAAGGCCAGGTTGGATGAGTCTTTGGGCAACCTGATGTAGTGGACGGTGTCCCTGCCGGGGGTTGGAACTAGATGATCTTTGAGATCACTTCCAACCCAAACCATTTAATGATTCTATGATTCTATGACAAACAACCAGACTGTCAGTGACTTGAAAATCTTTAGAAAAAATAACAATAGTTTAGCTGTTCCTCCTACTCCACAGCTCCTACAGCCAGGAGGATTTCCCTCCCCTCTAGCACAAACTGCCCACCTACTTGTCCCCTCATTTCTTGGCAGTTCAGTGTTTCTCTGCTTAAAAATAGACAACTCATGTACTTTTTGTGATGCTGTAGTTCGTGGATTATGTTTAGTGACCTTCATTTAGCTCCAGGTACTAATCTGTTCTGGAATCACTTGTGAGATGCGTATTATTGCTTTTCCAGTTACAGAGANTAGGGAGAAAATGTTACCAATTTACAAGAAGTCAAGTTCTCTATCTATTTAATATCTCTGTGTAGGTTTATGAGTTTCAGGTGAATTTCAAAAGAGGCATTTTTCAGTGTCATATAGCACATTATACAGAACAAGAGACTAAATATAGTACTCATCTTCTTTGTCACAGGATTGGAGAAGCTGGCACAGAAAGGAAAATCTTTGTCATCTCTTGCAGTAATAACAGGAATTTCATTATTTTTGATCCTAGCCATGGCCTTTTTATTCATATGGAAAAGATACCAGCCACACAAAGGTATGTAAAACTTAAACACAGTCCAGATCTTCTTTTGGACCATCAGAGCAAAAAGAATGATTGTTCTTTTTTTCTTCTTTTCAGTGATACAACAGAAGCTGCAGAGCAGGTACAAATATCAGTCATTCTTAGGTCTTGAAGTCCTTTCTGTCAAGATAATTGCATTTTATCATATTAGTTTTCTTTCCTTGGCTTATGACATCAACCTGAATCACGTTTGTGTTTTCTAGGCCAGAGGCTGATTACAGGAAGGCACAGACGTTTTCAGGTAACGCTAATGAATGTGAGCATAAGGTCAAAATCCATTCCTGCATCTCCACATACAAAAAGAAAGAAAGGAAGGGGTTGCACAGCTATCTCTATGTTAGCTTACTTAAAACAAATAACAGCAGGTCAGTATGGATTTAGCTCATGCCTGGAGTTCACAGCGGAGTGCACCCACTGGCTTGAATTCCCAGATCTAGAATCACCTAAACTTTGTTCCACTAATGTAAAATAAATTAGTGTTGTTATGGGGTAGCAGTGAGAGGTGATACACCATGGGAGGATCACACTGCTCAATGTTCATGGCACCAGTCCACTACCAAAAACGTGAGAAGCTAAGATGACATTAGGGTATATATATTTTAGCTTCTACCACATTCTGTACGACCTTTCTCTATGTCATCAGGATCCAGTGTGGGTTTTTTTACTGCCTCTTTCCTTTCACAGTCCTTCCCACATCATCTCTGGCAGGAGAGACTGGAGACCTCTATCCTTTGTTAGAGTAGCACTGTTATTCCCATCCCTTTCTACCAGAGCATCAGAGCAGGCCATAAGCTGCTACTTGTGAGAGGCCAGGGAAGTATATGAAGCTTAGGAAGGAAAGGAAAAGTCACCTGAGCATAGTGGGTCCTTCATCCCAGGAAGTGTTGTCGGAGGACAGAATGTTAGCACCGGCTTTAGTGCTCCAGCTTTTGCTGTGGAGTGAAGCCCAAGAGACAACCAAGAGTCTCAGATCTGACCAGTGGGACAGTAGAGAAACGGGATCCCACCCTAACTACAAGTTGTATCTGAAGCCCATGATACAGTTTGTCAACCAGTTTAATAATGTGGCACCTATTAGTTTAATTTTCCATTATTTTGTTCTCAGCATTACAACCGATCCAGGCGGTGCTGCCTCACTCCACTGTAGGTGTGCTGAGCATACGGACTGGATCTCTGTTCTGTGGGAAATGAAAGTAAATCGGTCTGTTTAGCCTCTCAGCAACGAGTCCCAAGGGCTCTACCAAAACTGTTGTGGAGGCTCCTCCCATGGTCCGAGGTGTGGGACGTAGCCAAGGAGTGTGCACACCAGCTGTGCAGCTGCCCTGCCTCACTCCACACCAGTGTAGGAGCTTGGCCAGGAAGTGATTTAAAGCTGATCAAACAACTGATATTCAGGTGCTATAAAAATTAGGCCAATTTCCTTCTCCAGTCCTTACTTTCCAGGTTTCTGTTACACCTCAACATCTGTTTTCATGTTTTTTTGTTCTAACCTTAGGACATGAAAGTGCTTTGGATGATTTTGGAATATATGAATTTGTTGCTATTCCTGATCTTGCCAGTGGCTCTAGGGTATGTGATTTTACATCATAAACCGGTGGTTGCTGTTCTCTTTCTTAAGGTATACTACATATCTGTGCTAGAATGCTTCTATCAGTTTGCTTCTGTGATTTTTTTCACAGATGTCTGTATGACACCATATTCACAGCAGTTGTTTATCCAGCACTTACTCTTTTACTGTGTTACTAGCTCAGTACTTGTACCAACATAGTGTGGTAAGGACCTAACCAAGCTCTAGAGGTAATGATCTCATCTTGGTTACCCTGTACTAAAAGCACAGTGGTAGTGTTGGGCTGATGGGTCACACTGGATCACCTGTGCCACACAAGAAAATTAACTATCATGATGCCGTTTTCTCCCTTGATCCTAATATTGCTGCTCAGGCAACATACAGCTTCAGCAGTGCATAAAAGCCTCAGGGGTTATGTAAAGTTTTCATTCTAAAAATATGTAAACTAAATCTCATCTGTATTTCACATGAATTATTTTCTTATCATCATGTATTGCTGAGGAGGACTTAAGCACAGGAATTCTGCTAGCAGAAAAAAGCCCTACTACTTATGCCACTTCTCTGTGTTTTAGCTTTGCTGATATTACTGTATAGCAATTGGAAATCATTCTGATGGGGTGTAGAAGAACACAGAAAAAATGAGAAATGGAGCCACAAAATTTAGGGACAACAAACTGAAACTGTGAGGAAGTAGTAGAAGCACTTTCCCTGTGCTAGGGAAAATTTCTGGCAACACAGTCACATACCTTCTGAGAACATCAACACAGTCAGGCAAGGGAGACATCATCACACAGGGTCACATCAGCTGTCACACCTGTTTTGTTATTATGATTAGTTCCCATAATACACGATGCATTGGCAATAGTCATAGATTAACAAACCATTTGCCACGTTAGGTGATTGAAAGAGACATTTCCAGGGCTAGAGTGCAATCGTAAAGGTTAGTGGAGAGGGCTGACTTCCAGAGCAGCAGAAATAAAAGGCTTTTAGAAAACAGAGGAGCTGAAGTATGTCTGTGAAAGTTTGTAACCATCAGAGGCTTATTAAGTACAGAGACTGGGCCCTAAATCATCAGACCCTCAGGCACACTACAATACCCTTTAGGCTGATCATATCACAAAGTCACAGTCTTGCAGAATCGGGGCCTCAGGAGGTCAGGAGGGCCAAGGAGGTGACAAGGACAACAGAATGGATGTATCAGCAATGAAATCTATTGTAATTGCCAGTAAAATGTCAAGAAACATGAGAAACTCTGCTGGTTTAGATTCCGTTACTCAGATTTATGGCATTGCAGATGAAGTCAGCTTTTGATCCACTGGCTCATTTCAGTGTGCAGAAAAAGAGAAAAATAAGGAGATTGAGTTAATGAAGAACTTGAGGTTGGATATAGGCAGAAAGACTGAGAATTCCTTACAGGTGGGGAGTCAAGGTGGTGTGTTGACATCAAAGCATATTTGTATACCTAACATATTGAACAATTTAATTATTTCTTCATTTAAGGAAGCTCCTTGTAGTTCTCTCTCTTTGGCATGCTGGTGGGAGTTTCCCTGAATATTTTCTCCTTTTTTTACTATTTCCTCCTGCTTCACTCTTTATTAAATGTTCCCTCCTTGACTTGTGGTATGCTAATACAAAATACTTGCTATTAAATGCAAGAGCTGCATTCTAAATCTTCATTGCATGCCTTACTATAAATGTGATGAAAACTCACTCAAAATGAAATGTAAAAGAACAGATGTGAACTGTTAAATCCATGCATAAGCCATTGAGAGGGAAAAGTTTTAAAACAGTGAGAAGTTACATTATCAATTTATTTTCTGTCGACTCTTTTCCCATTGGTACCAACAGTAGGAATACACTTTGCTACTTCTAGGTCTCAAGTCAATCTGTTCCTGGCTCGGACTTTGTCTCAGGGCAGGATATGCTTAATACGGTTTATGAAGTTATTCAGCATATTCCTGAGCAGCCACAAGAAGACCAGCAACAGTAAGTTAAAGCTTGCATATGCTCAAAGACAAATACTGCTGCATCCAGAAGAATTAATTTATATTTTGGTAGGTGGAGTTTGATTGCAGAGAGAGGGTTTAGGAAGGAAAACCCAGGTGTAAGCTACACCAGTTCCTCCACCATTTCCTATCTAGTCCCTCACTTTTCCTCAAGACTCCAGTCTGCTGATTGATCATGCCAGTCTTCAAACACAATTTCAAGTGAAAATTCCCAGATGTTCTAGGAAGGTGGCTAGTTTCACAGCACGGAGATATCAGCACTTCCTACTGAGCAGGTTGAGTCTGCAATCAAAGGAGTTTAATCAGCAGCACAGCTTCCAGACCTGCCAGCCATGTACCAAGTAGAGTTGGGGGGGATTTGTTGTGCTGAAACTGGTCATCTGACCAGTGATCAGTGGTTGTTTTCAGTGCTTAGACAGACAGTGCTTAGATACCTGAGTAAGCAATGTCTTAATTTGTACCTTAACTAACAATTTAGAGCAATACAATTCTTGTTCTGCAGTACCCTGGATGGGAACTCCACAGAAACACTTTTGCTGAATTAAATATCAGGAAGACCACAGCACATTGTGCTGATGCAGTTAGTGTCTGGTAGACTCATAGACTCACTGAATTCACAGCACTTTTTGGCGTGAGATGAGTGAATACACTGTAAAGTTTCTGTAATTGTGGTAGAGCTGACATAAACCTGTTCTGAATATCAACAGTCTTTCTTAGAAATTAAGAACAGCACACAAGATTTTATTTGGTAACAAGCCTATTATACAACATTTTCCATGTCTTTATGATGTGTTGTTTCATTTATGGTTGAAAAGAAAAATACACATTCCCCAGTACACTAATCAGTTGGCTCAGTAATCACAGTGTTTATGTGACTGTGTGAGCATTCAGTGCTTACACTGTTATCAATTTTGTGCAGGTTTCATCTTCAACTGCATGTCCAAATTATGCATGCAAACATTGAGCCATGCTTGCAAAAGCAACTGCTCAGGGAGAAAGCAATAAGGAATTACTAATGCCATTTTTGTTCTGCTCAGAGTTATTCACTTTGAACTTTAAGATGATTTTTTTAAACCAGATGTGAAAAAAAGCATTCATAAAGTACATCTTTTCTTACTCTTCCTCCTACATGTCTCCCTTCTGAATTTTCTCACTGGCACATGACCACTCTAAAACCCAGATAATTTCAATGTAAAGGTAACTTGAACTTTGTGACAGTTCAAATTTTGACTCAAACTTCACCAAACATTTCCCGTTGTAAAGGACTTGTTTGCATAAATTCGTTTTGTTGCTTTTTTCATATATCAAGATATTAAAAAAGAAACATAGTAAAAAAATTATCACTAATAGAACAGTATCTGCTAAACATGATAATGGAGAAACTACTTGGATGAGAGAGTTTCCAATTCCTGACCTGCCGCAAAGGAGCAGTCTGAGTGGTAAATACAGGAGGACAACTAAGTGGGTACTGGTGCTTGGAGCAGGATGCTTCAGCATTCAGTATAAGGGAAAAACAAGACACCACAGAATAGGGAACGGAGCTGGGAAAGTAATTCCAAACTCCCGTAGTAGTAGTTGCTTATGGATGGATCTCACAGATTTGGTCTGCAGCCATCTGAACAGTAATCAGCAATTTTCATGGGAAAAATGATACAGAACTTGCCTACACACTGCTTACAGCAGCAATTTCTCTGTGCAAAGCTAAAGAATGGATGCTATGTGAGCCAAACAGGTTTGTGATCATTTCAGTCCTATTCCAAATGATTCTGACTGGAGCTGCTGTAACTTCATAAATTGATTAGAATTAATGTGCAAAGACAAATAAATCAGGCTCAATGTTTCATTCTCAGATTTACATTCTGAGAATCTGTCAAGTCTTTGAAGCTAATTTCTGCAGTGTTAGCTGATGTTCTCTCTCTTCTTTTCAGAAATCCCAGTGACAGTACCAGCAAATGCGCGGACTAGCTGATGCCTAACACTCTGGGCAAAGCTTCCTCCTTCCACCGTTCCTTATCAGCCTTTTTATCTACTCATAAACACACACACACACACACACACTCAGAGAGATATGCCTCTGATGCACTAAACAGTTACAACATTGTAGATGTGCCCCAGCTCTTAAAAAGTAAGAATACTTCTGGAAAGTAATTAAACTTTTAAACTCTCTTGGGTTTGGACTGACAGGCTCATAAGCTAATTTCAGCCAAAAATGAGCGAGATGATAGCTGGCTTTGCATTTTTGTGTTTGCATGGTGTTGTTGTCACTGTTCACAACAGTCTTTTGCAGATTTGCCTCCCCTGCTCCTCCAAAAAATCAAAGGGAAAACATGAAATCAGTTTTTGAGGAAACCATTCTGCTCCATCTCTGGGCTCCACAGTCACAGGGTGTTATGTGACTATCACATACTCAAAAATTTCATTAAACCCACTCTTTTAAGCCACTTCTGGAGGGTTTTTTTATGAGCCTTGCACACTTTTTTAAACTAAATACAGATCCTCTGGCAAACTTGACAGCAGGCTCTACCATGGATGAAAAAAAAAATCCCAAAATGGCTGCAAAAGCTAAAGAGCAGGAAGTTTAGCCAGCTTTTATACCTAAGCACTGACAGCTCAACTCTCTGGGAACAGAAACAGTTTGTAACTTAGTTTTCCTTTTCACTTCAAATGAAGATAAGCGTGCATCACCTCCATCTCCTCTCAGACACGCCGTTTCACAAGCTTCCTCACAGTGAGGATGCAAACCCTTGCCAGGCACTTCAGCGCCACGTTTGTACTGCAGACTGCACTGACTCAGCCCACCACTGCTGCTCCCCTATAGCAGGTGCCGAAGTACGTTGCTGCTGCTACGTATGAGCTACTTGAAATACCAGTGCAGAACAAGCAGCAATGCGGGGTGCTGTATCACCGTTATAGTATCTATGGCTCAGACTTGCCACTAGTTGTATCGTTTCAAACTTTGTGATGTTATGGACACTAAACATTCAGTCGAATACCAGCTTGTTACAAGTATGTCCCCAGACCTGTCATTCATGCCGAAGAACCATTCTGCTTCTGTGTTTAGAACTGCTGGTTTGTTTATGTCTGCACCAGTGTTTTTTAAAGAAGAGAAAGGCAACATTGTAGGCAAGTGTTAGCATGCCTGGTTTTTCCTGGATGTGTATGATGACATGGGGAAACAGGAAATCAAAGCATGGCAAAATGACAGAGGCTTATGACAGCTTCGCTTGAAATAGCAATTTCTTTCCAGACTGTTAATCCCCTTCCTTTGGCTACTCCAAATTGTCCTTTTCTTAATTAATTTTTTCTTCTTTTTAATTAATAGTTTGTTTAAAAATATGAGGTGTATCATTCCTTACTTTTTTTTTCTTACTTGTGAATACAAAACACCAAAGGGACAGTGTAAAAATTGCAGTATACAACCTATATGTTTTATTACAATAAAAGGAATTAGGCTCAAGGTGCCTCCCATGCTTGTTTTATTTTTTTAAAAGGCAAAAAAAAATGCATCTAGGATTTGTTTCACTGGGGTTGTCTTTTACAGGAAAAGGTCTCCATGTTGGCATGAAAAGTAATAGATGCAACCTGTCAGATTGCAAAGTACAGCTGGGGTTTAAAATAAACTAGTTTTTTTAACTCTTTTAACGTAACATCGTTTAATTTACAAGCACAGAAACTGATGTGCCAGGCAGTCACAGTTTTTAAATGTACATATGTATATTATTCAAAGTAACATGTTCTTATTAAATTTTGTTTCCTTTGCATTTGAACTGGTTTTCTATTTGCTGCAAAGATCCCATTTCTCATGGACTAGAAGAGCAAGTAAGATGCAAGTAATTTCGGTGAGCTGCAGAAACACGTTGAAGTTGTAATTCTCTGGTGCAAATGAAACCAACCTTGCTCTGTTTGAACAGACAGTGTGCTACTGGTCCCTTCACAAATAAAGAATCCTCTTTCATAAGTTTTTCTTAGCAGGTGTCTGAATCCTGCAGGAAAATTCATTCTTATTTCCACCAGGTCGGCTGTCAGATGGCGCTAGTTAGCTGCAGCCAGGGAAGTAGGGAATTAGGAACTGAATTAGAATCACAGAACCTTTAAGGTTGGGAAAGACCTCTAAGATCATCAAGTCCAACTGTTAACCCAACACCACTGTGTCTACTAAACCACATCCTGAAGTGCCATGTCTACACGTTTTTCAAACCCCTCCAGGGATGGTGACTCCACCACCTCTCTGGGCAGCGTGGTCCAAGGCCTGACCACCCTTTCAGTGAAGAAACTTTTCCAAATATCCAGTCTAAACCTCCCCTGGAGCAACGTGAGGCCATTTCCTCTTGTCCTTTCTCTAGCTATTTGCAGAAGAGACCAACAGCCATCTCACTAGTTGTAGAGAGTGATAGGCCTCCTCTTCTCCAGGCTGAACAGCCCTAGTTCCCTTGGTCACCAATTAGAATCATCTAGAGAGCTAATTGTGTGGAAAATCCTTAGGGTAAGTCATGAGAAAGCATACGGTGTGTCCACTCTGTAAACCAGGCTGCATGGGATTATTCAAAGCACCCTGTGCTATGAAAAATAATTTGCTCTTATTTAAAATGCCTCCCTAATCAGTGTTTACTGAACACTCTTCCTGCCCCCGCCTTTCGAAGCTGAGGAAAAATAGCATTGTTTTCAGTGAAAATTCTGATCTAATGATGCTGAAAAAAAGGGAAAAGGATAATTTCACCATTGTGCATGAGGAAAAGAGGACTTTGTGCTTCAGACAGGCAGCTGCTGCTGTCTGGATTTGAGGGAAATACTGAGGTGATCTCACAGATAATGCAACTACTAGAACTCCTCCCTAAGAATAACCCTCTGACACAAAGGTGGGCAGAAGTCAAGTACCAAAGTTGTCCTGAAGGATCAAGAAGTTCAGGGGCCATCCCCACAAATTCCTCCATTGTTCATACAAAGCTGACTTAGTTTGTGCATTTCGAATTAGGACAGCCCTTTGGGATGTGCAAAATCTGATTCTCACTCTTTTCTCCTCATCTTGCTGGAGTGGATACGGAAATTGCACTTCTGAAGTGCTTGACTCCATTCCATCTTACCAAATTTGATGTCACTGCAGGGCAGAAAATGCAGATGGATTTACAGAAATAACAGTTTCTCCAACTCTAGAGCCTCTGTATTTAAAATTCCCAGGAGTATGTATTGTTTTAAGTGTTTACATGACCAACAAAAATAAAACAGTTCAATGTCAGTTCTGTTCTTCATTCTTTTTGACTGACTTTTAAACCATTTGATCCATGATTAACCTTGTCTAGATTATTCCTGGCGGTTGGTGGCCCTGTTTGTGGCAGGGGGGTTGGAACTCTATGATCCTTGGGGTCTCTTCCAACCCAGACCATTCTATGATTCTATGAGTCTATGAGTCTATAAGTGTATTATGAGGGTTCTGAAATACTCAAAATCTGTGTTCATATCTTGCTAATGGATCAGCAAGCCAATTCAGATTAAGCCATCTGCCAATAGCATGAGATGACTTCAGCAATCTAAGACAAATGCCCACCCTAACAGTCTTTTAAATTTATGCAAAATAACTGTACAATATTTTAATAAAATAATGTCTATGCGGCACATAAAGTCTATAGTTCTGTGGGTCCGTGTATGGTTATGCTTTTTCCCTGGAAAGGACATAAATCATTAGGTTTATAGATAAGGAACAAAAATCTGCCTGTTGCTTCAGGGAAGGTCAAGTAAAATGTCCCCTGGAGGTCCTCTTCCCTTCCCTTGTCACACAGCAGTGTGGTGAGAGACACCCAGCCAGCGCTCCTGTACCACCCCAGCCCCACTGCTGCCCTCAGGCTTCCTCTCTGCATCTAGCTACAGCCACTCTCTAAACACGTGGAAGTGTCTGCAGGTCATGGCAGACACGTTCCTCCTCCCCATTTACAAGGAGAATTTACTGGCAAAAACTCAACTGGTGGGGGAATCTATTTTGCTGTAGAAAGAAGAAGAGCTCATTGTCTGGCTTAAACAGTTCTCCTAGCTATGGCAGCAGAACCGGCTCTGCAAATAGAAATGTGTTACTGCAACGGACAGAGAGCAGACACAGGCACGTTGCTTTATGCTTAAATTATATTGTTCTCATTTATTTTTGTTTCACTCTGCCTTGAGTGTTGCTGGCTGGTAGACAAAAACTCACTCGTGGTTTAAATTCCTGTTCAAGCTATGCTCATTCTTTACCCTTCTTTCAAAGTTTACACAGAGCATTTAGCTACTTCTGGCAGGGAAATCCTTCTAGGGAAGGTGGAAAAACAATAAACTGTGATGAAAAAAAAAACCCCTCTGAAACATCAGAGAATTTTAGTGGATAAAAAATAAAATACTTCTGTATTGGAATCTTGTCCTTTTCTCACTGATACTATGACATTCAAAAGAGATTGGTAAGCTTTTATTTATTGGTGCAAGATCTATTCTAAATCATACCAAAACCAAATGAGAGGTCACCCATTAAACTAGGTGAGTTTAGGCACTCAAATATGAGATAGTGCCAATGAGAATGTGGCATCTGTTCAAAATTTGAAGTGGGGGGAGTGGAGGAAATAGAACAAATCCTGTCATGTTTTCTCCTCATTCCCTTTGGTGGAGGTTTTTGCATTTTCTTTTGGCCAACAAGAAGGATGGAGAATGGCTTTCTTTGATGAAGTGAGTCTGCGGACTTGAGATCAGTCACGATAAGCTGTAACTGGGAGCAGAGTGTAGGAACAGCAACAGCAGTCAGAGCAACTTCAGGCACTTTTACTGAATTACAAGGTAGTGTGTAGCATCAGATCTTTTCTTGCTATGTAGCTGAAATCCAATTCAGAAGAACACTGAAGATTGCCACTTTGGGCTTGCACCACTGCTTAGATGAAAATGCTCCATCTTGCACTTCAGTATGGCTTTGAAGTGTTAACCCCTTCTTACAGGGAAACAGACTAATATTCCACACTCCTATTACAACTACAACAAGATCAAGGAGGCAAACAATACCCTGGGCAACATTAGGAGAAGCGTTGCCTGTAGGTCAAGGAAGGGAGGGAGAGCATCCTTACCCTCTACTCAGCACTGGTGAGACACACCTAGAGTGCTGGGCTTCCCCAGACACAAACACACCGGAATGAATCCAGCAAAGGCCCTCAGTGATAATGAAGGATCATCTGGCATGCAATGGTGAGTTGAGAGGGTTAGCACTGTTCAGCCTGAAGAAGAAAAGACTCAGAGGAATCTTATCAATGTGTATAAACACCAGAAAGGGAGGTGAAAGAAGATGGGGCCAGGCTCTTTTCAGTGGTGCCCAGAGCCAGGCAATGGGTACAAATGGATATACAATAAATTCTGTATGAACATAAGAAAAATATTTTTTATTGTCAAGTTGCTCACACACTGGCACTGGCTGCCCAGAGAGGCTGTGGAGTCTCCATCCTTGGAGATACTGTAAACCCAACTGAACACAGGCCCAGGCAACCTGCCATTGTGGACCCTTGCTATGACAATACACAGCTAGCCCACACCGACTAAGGAGAGAGGGTAGGATGCAAAGCATCAAATTGGTCATTCACACTGGGGCACCCTGAATGTAGTTTTACAAACATTTCAAGTGGAAGATAATTTGACTAATTGTTACTTACAAACACACAGAACTGCTTACTAATAATAATAGTAAAACTTTGAAAAGCAATTCTATTTCTATGGTGTCATTATCCACCTGCCTCTCCCTTAATCAGACAACCCTGGAGTTGGTCTTGCCATACTTATCTATGATGACAGACAATGGGAGGGTTTCAAACACGTGTTAGAGGGGCTAAGATGCTGGCATTATCTTGGTTGTCCAGGTGTATCTTTTATCCTTTATGTCAGCTTTTAAGATTCTGAGAAGCAAAGTCCTTATCTCAGGGGCTAGGCTGTCCTTCTCTTTGTGATGGTGAGCTGGGGTCCCTCGGTTTGCTTGCTTAAGCGTGGCTATTCAGATTACAGTGTAAACTACATATATTTTTTTAAAGAAAGTTAATACAATTTTTACTGTAAAGATTAATTGGTATAGTAGTTAGGGAATGAGATTTTCCTAACACCCTGCTTTGAGCAGGAGTTGGACTAGGTGATCTCCAGAGACACTTTGCAGCCTCAGGCGTGTTATGATTCTGTGAGCACAGGGAGGGAGGTGAGTAGTAGGCAGCTCTCAGCAAAATGGACAGTAGCAGTTATAACATGATGAGTTTGTGCTAATGTAAAGAGAATGTATGCTTCCATTAACCATCCCATGTATGCCTATCTAGGCTAGATATGGAGGCCAAATACAAGCACAGAACTGTACATTTACCTCCATGCTTTAACTGTAGAAAGCTGAACCTTGAAAAGGAAACAGCTCATCGTTTATAATCTCGGGTTAAAATTATTCTTTTTTGTTTCAAGCATCTTAATTCTTTTTTATTTCTTTTTTACTTTACTCAGATAAAATACAATCATGCATTTTCTATGGACTTTCTTCAGTGTTAGCATCATTCCTCTCATCTAGTAAATCTACCACCACGCTGCTATCACTGCATCTGTATCATACATCTTTTTGGGAGCTAGAGGGCAATGGCTTCCCACAGGAGAGTGCAGGAGGTTGTGGGTAACTATGTCTGGGACACAGAGAAGAAGAAAGGAAAAGATAATGGTAGCAAATACTACTTTTTCTGTCAGGCATGTTTATTAAGCGTGTTCCAGATGACTTGTACATTTGAAGGGGGCTTGATTCCTCCATCCTGCCTGCTGTAAGAGGCTTAGTGATTTATGACAGCTGCTTTCTAGGTAGCTAAATGGCTGTGTTGAGAATATTTTTGCAGCCAACCAAAGATGTTTTTTATGCCATCGTATTAGAATGCCCTTGAACAGTAAGTCATGCTGGGTTTTTTTCAGTATATCCTCTACTCACACATGAAAAACTGCACAATGTTGTTCATCAGCATCTCTTAAAAACATCGAAGTGCAGGATACCTTTATCACTGGCTGACAGTTTAACAGCCCATGTTAGTCTGTACAAAAATCTTTGCTCAACAAGTAGTTCTTCATAAAGACCCCTGAGTGTACAAAATGAGCCCAGCTCCGAGTAGAAGCCCTGACAGAGTAGAAGCCCCGCTCCCGCGCTGCCATTCTGAGGAGGCTGTAAGGCTTTTCTAGAGAGCAGCAGACCTGCAGCAGAAGTTTCCAAACACTTCAAGGACATATATAACGGGGTCACATTGTAAGCAAAAAAACTGATACAGCCTTGGGATGGAAAGTGACAGTTGTGCTGAATCGTTAAAATAATAAGGAAAAGAGCAAAGGAACATTTCTTGATTAGAATCCGTGGTAAATAAACGATAGACCAGGAGCGTAGAAGACAAACAAAAGATCAGACATCTAAGGAGTCCGTTCAAGTGTAAATTTGCATGACAGTTCAGTTAAACATGCAATGCAAATACCAGCGTGTTGGAAATCCTGCTCCACCTAAAAAGATAACATGTATGTATCTCCTCAGGCTACGCGCTGCCTTCCAGGGCAAAGTACAAAGCTGCTGGTCACAGTGGATCTTGTAACTCTGAGACGCTTTAACAGAGGGATATTAGGGCAGGGTTTTCTGAACCCTGCACCTCTATACAGTACCATACACTGAGCAAGAATGAACACATGTTCTTACTTAGAAAAGTGCTGTCTAATGTCAACACTGAGATTTTCATCAAGGTGTTTCTTTTATGTTTCCTGTAGTTCTAAAAAGTAGCTCTTCTAGAACTTCTTTCCATCTTAATAGTAAATGAGTAAGGTTATTTTGTAAAGTCAAAAAAATCGCTTCCCTGGGAGTTGTTGGTTTGGTTGAACATCATTCATGTGTTTTCCTTTGAACTAAACTTTCCCCTTTAAGTGCACCTTGCTCTTCTTTTGTATTTATCAAACCATATTCAATGCCAAATCTGTCATAGAATCATAGAATGGCACAGGTTGGAAGGGACCCCAAGGATCATAGATCTCTAACCCCCCCTGCCACAGGCAGGGCCACCAACCTCCAGGCCTGGATCTACACAAGGTTGCCCAGGGCCCCATCCAACCTGGCCTTGAACACTTCCAGGGACGGGGCATCCACCACCTCTCTGGGCAGCCTGTTCCAGCACCTCACCACTCTTTCTGTAAAAAACTTTCCCTTAGTATCTAATCCAAACCTTCCTTCCCTCCTTTAGCTTTAATCCATACCCCTTGTCCCCACATTGTCTATCCTTTTAAAAAGTTGAATCCCCTCCTGTTTTATGCTCCCTTCAGGTACTGGAGGGCTGCAATGAGGTCTCCCCGCAGCCTTCTCTTCTCCAGGCTGAACAAGCCCAGCTCCCTCAGCCTCTCTTCGTAGGGGAGGTGCTCCAGTCCTCTGATCATCTTTGTGGCCTCCTCTGAACCCTCTCCAACAGTTCTACATCTTTCTTGTATTGCGAGCCCCAGATCTGGACACAGTACTCCAGATGGGGCCCCAGATCTGGGCACAGTACTCCAGATGGGGCCCCAGATCTGGGCACAGTACTCCAGATGTCTTCCAAGCACTTTCCAAGTCCTTTAAGCCTGTCATGCTTACTCCCAGCCACAAGTTGTATCTAAAAGTCTGGAACATTCCAATTACTGTCAAATACTCCAGATTGCTATCCTAAGCAGCAGGCTGGGACAGTTAGAAAACTCAATTCCATTTGAAATTCCTTCAGGTGTGTCAGAAAAATACAGCCAGATGAGGAAAGACTTTCAGAAGTAACATAAATGAGAAAAAAAGGGTTTAGAAAAGGCCTAAACACGTTTTATCTGCATGGGAAAAGATACCAAAAAATATTAAATAAGTCTTCTAGTATGTACAAAAACTTCTAACAGAAGAGGCTGTAATTGCTTTTTCTCTATGTTTAGTAAGACAAGGAAAAGGAAGGACCTACTTAATATATACAGGAGGGCAAGAAAGCTGGTGACAGGGCTGGAAGAAATGTCCTGTGAAGTGCTACTGAGGACTTTGGCCTTGTCTAGTTTGGAGAAAAAGAGTCTGAGGAATAACCTCATCACTCTCTACAGTTTCCTGAGTAGGGGAAGTGACCAATTCTCCCTGGTACCCAGTAATAGAACATGTAGGAATGGTTCAAAGCTGTGCCAGGAGAGGTTTAGACTTGGCCTTAGGAAGCATTTCTTTACCAAGAGGGTGGTTAAACACTGGGACAGGCTTTCTAGAGAGGTGTTCAACACCCTGAGCTTGTCAGTGTTTGAGGCATTTGGACAATGCCTCAAACCCCAGTGAGATCACAAGCTGCTGGGGCATGTCAGGTTAAGAGCCATCTGTTAAATGCTGGTGCAGGGAAGGAATGGTTGTCATATCAGCCCATACAACACAGCCCAGGAAAACACCATACTATGCCATACAGTCAGGAATCAGCCAGAAATTTAAGCAAACGAAGAGCCACAGAGTGGCTCAACAGATAACTAGCCTGCAATAATCAAAGGGTACAGCTGCTCATCAGACTGGTGTGAGTCCCAATCTGAACATCAGTTCTGCTGGCTGATAAACCAAGAACTACACAGAAATGATCTATGCTGACCTGCCTCCTGCTCCTAAAAGACTAGAGGTCCTGTAGACTGGTTGCTTTTAGCATTACACTGCTTGAAAGACTTGTCCCTGGGGAAAAGGAGCATTTGCAGTTCACTCAACTTTCTCTATTTAACAACTGAGAGTTTAAGTAAATAGCAGGGGATGTGTCTTCCTGTGGGCAGTGGCAGCAGGCAGAAAAACATGAAGAATACAATGCAGCGGTTGCTGTATATGTACTTGTGGATGTGTCTGATTGGCATTTCTCATTTCACTTTCCTTCAAAGAGAAGCCTCAGAAAGCAAAACCCTAGAAGGAAGGAGAGTAGTGTGCAGGAAGTTTTGAGAAAGAACTGAAGGGAGGATGATGAGCAAATAAAGGAAATTATGAGAGAGATGGCCAGTCAAATCAATATCAGGAAAACACAGACCTATGTGACTAGTAAGTCTTTTAATAGAAAGTTGACTGACTATTCCCAGAGCAGACACAGATGTTATTTGCCTCTGAATCAAGTTGTTGAACTGCATTTTGTCAAAATACATGCTTTCTGAAAAAGAGCAAAAGTTTATAAGAAACTAAAATATATTGGAAAGGTGTGTCCAAATCCTGACAATTTATATTCATTTCTGATTATGAAGAAAAACTTTGATCCACAATACATATAAAAAGTGGTAAAAAATACCTTGCATAACTAGAATATTGCCTCTAAACCAGCACAACTTATTTGCTATCTAGCACTGTTAAACTCATATGTAAGAATATCTACAGTTTCATTATCATCATGTGAAGAATTTGTAGGAATGAATTCTCAGGACATTATAGATAAATTGATAGAAAAGATGGGAAATTATCCTAATATTCTAACACATGATCACATGCATGCATGCACAAGATACAAAGGCCTTCATATCATTCCCCCATTGATAGCATCTCGCTGCCTGACAAAATGGAAACTAGTCTATGGCTTGCCTAAAAGTGAAATTTCATTGCAGCTATTGCATCAAGATTTATTGCAGAAGACTTCATTAAAGCAAGACAAAGTTATTCATGATCTATAAACCCTGCTGATTACTAGACAGCACAAGGAACACGGCGATGAGTCAGACACATTGTTTTCCTCCTTAATTGAAGCCACTCATAGGGAAGAGAAGTGTGGTAACATGGGATATGTGTTAAAACAAGCATCTGCTAGCTTTGAGCTAAATGCTTACATCTGCCAAGTCTTAGCAAGATACTTCTACATTAATGAAAGGAAATTTGACTCTGCATTATACTGGGCCAAAGGAGCCAAACAAAAAGTACAACACAAATCACACATAGCAGACACATCAGGTCAAGTCTTTGAAAGTAAGACAAGGTACCGTGTAGAGTGCAAAACAGAGTGCAGTCTTGACAGCTGAGGAACTGAAATACTTGCTGGAGCTCGCTCAGAATGCTTCACAGGCTTTCAGAGGATCTCAGTGGCAAGCTGAAAATGCAGACAATGAACAATATTTGCAGCATCAATAGCTTAGAGCAAAGTACAATATTCCTGGTTATCAGGGAGAGATAGAAACCGGTCTTTATGTTATTGATGTCCTCTTAGAATGTTTCTTTTTTCAAGAGAAGAGACTTACAGTGTAGAAAAAACATGACAAAGTATCAGGAAATAGTGTTTGAATATAGGTAACCAACACAGAGAGTGAAGTGTTCAAGAAGCTTGAACATTATTCCAGCTTTTCATGTCATTTGGGATCACAATTGAAAAGGGCATTTCACTTTTTTGAAGACTACATTGTGTTTTTCAAAGCACAGGACAATGAAAAAGAAACTGTAGAAGCTAAATTGTATGAGGAGGTTAAAGAACTTTTTACCAAACACACAGAAATATTTTGTGGTTCCAGTTACGAGCAACTGAAAAGTAAATAGGTCTCAAAGTGGCCCACGCCTCAGTGTATAGACTCATTTTCTGGCATTTTGGAATACCTCCACAGAAACTGTGACAGAAAAATAGAAGACATAGTAAAAGTATAGGCATTTTTGTGTGAGGAGAATGCACAAACAACTCTGAAAGACAAACAGAATTTGATTTTGGCAGTTGTTGTTCTGAACTGCATTAAACCTAAATGTGCTATGTTGCATCCTTCTAAGGTCCTGAGAAGTCTTCTTCTAACCATTCTACAGGAACTGAAACCTGCTTCACAATGTGTAGAGCCTTCTTCCTAGCATCCTTGGTTTTCTGGCTTCAAAACAGAAAACAACTAAATGAAGATTCCAGGAAAGCTGAAACTTTTGCTAAACACTTAAGGAATCTTTCAAAGAGGTCTACGGAACACTGTATCGTTCCAGGCAGCCTCTAGCTCTTTTTTTATCTGGCAAAAGCAGTGGCCTGAACACATTTGTCCACAAAGGAAAAATGGATCATCTTTTTAGTTCACTTTCAGAATAGGAGCTGAATTCCCTCTGGCAGAGTGGAAATATCTGGAACAAACAGGCTCTTCAAGATCTTTTGTCTCCCTTGGATGGAAGAGCTTAGGATAAGGTTATCTACATAGACTATGGCAATACTAAAACCTTTAGGATACTACTTCAGGCTGTTCCTTCATGCCTATTGAAAAATGGTCTAAATGTAGAAAGAGTGTCTTTTTACCTTTGGTTTTCCATTGCTGGTCTCTTGGCATATGACACACAATGTCTGTCATTATAACAATAGGTATAGCAATTACTCAGTTTCAAGGCTTTCTCAGGCAAAATTATCCTTAAATCAGTTTTTGGGTTGGTTGGTTTTTGTTCAACAATTGCAAATGACAACCTCAGGCTGTCCATGGTATTTCCTTCCTCACTGTGTTAGCTTTTCAGTACTCTGCAGAATTGTCTCCCTGCTGTCATAACTGCTGTTTGGACAGGCAGTCAAACTGAAGGGTTGGTGCAGTTACTCCTGTAGACTGGTCAGTACTATGCAAAGTTCTTTGGTTCTTTGGTTGGTAACAACATCAGAACTAATTCTTTAAAAAAAACCCAAACTATGTTGAAAATGTTATCTTTAAATCCCATCATTTGTAAGAACTCTACTATGTTGCTAGCTTTCATGCCATCACTTCTAATGAAGGACGTCTACCACAATTTTCATATACTTGTACAAGTGATGTAAGAACAAGGAATGTGCATTAGAAAACATGTATCATGTAACATTTCCTGATGCTCCATTGTATCTGGTGTCATCTTGGCACAAGGATAATATAAAAGGCCATTCAGCTGCCAAGCAGCATTTTTTCTCTGTTGTTATTGTACATGCTTGAATAATGTAATGTATTTCTATATGGGCCTGTATTGATAGCCAAGCTGTACATCTTTTTCCTTCTCAGGGCATTTCTAAATATGTCATTGTTAGAGACAACGTAACTTTCTGCTGTACTGTAAGAGTACACACCAGTTGGCAGTTGATGTCCATACTAAATAGATTTTACTGTTTTGTGGTGGGTCTGCTTCTGCTTTATATAAAATTGATCCAGTTTGATCACTCATTTCCTCATAAATTCCATTAGCTCCTTATAAACTTTGATCCATGCAAAAATAGGCAATTTAAATGATACAGTGGTCACTGATCAAATTGTCTTCCTCACATTTAAAACAGCCAGCTGTGTCTAAGCAAAATTACTGTTCCAAAAAAGGAAAAGATATTGGTGTGAACAACCAGAAACAAGTTACTGCTGTCCAGATGTTCCTACTGCCCATATATGCATATAATTCATGAATACTAGAGGAGTTCAATGCAACTAACTGCCTGAACGATGTCTGTGGGGTGGCTTTTGCATCACCCCACAAGTCCTCTTTGCTCTCTGTGTCTGGCAAGGAGGCAGGCAAAAATACATGACATCTCAATGGATTTGTAAAAACAAACTGACAGAAAAGAATAAAGCAGTGGACCATTCTGCTGTAGTGCAGCTCTTCTTTTAGTTGTAAATACGGATAAGGATTTTTATTACATAATCCAGACTGCTTTTTCACTCTAGCCAAAATATATTTCTCTTGGTAAGAATGCACACTTCATTTTAACCTGCAGCCACTTTGTTTCTAAAAGTATAATTTTATTTCAGACAGGGTGCCATAGGGTGACTTTTCATGATAATTCATTATTTGTTCTAGGTAGTGCTCAGGATATCACCATACAATTTATCGATGACTAAAGTGTTTACTCTTCCAAATAAAGATTTACAGCAAATAATTTGCCATGCCTTCATGGCAATCAAAGGCTTTAGTCTTCATCTCAGTCAGTCACATTGCCTAAGAACTGCAAGTATTATTATGTGCTCAAACTCAGCTGAGGTGTGTAGAGTGGCACACTGGCATTGCCATGGGCAAGCCACAACAGGGCAGGGACAACCCTGAGGGACTGCAGCCCATGGGTGGTCCACACTGGGGCAGAGGAAACAGGAAGGAAGAAGCAGTAGAAAAGCAGAGGAAAAGTATCATAAGCAAGGGACAGCAAAAAATAAAGCACTACACACTGAGACTGACCTTCTCTGCTGCAGGTGCATCACCTTGGCAGGGAAAGGACTGAGCATACGTGAAAACACAGGCAGTTGCGGCTAGGAAAGGGTAAGGAGAGATGCTGGACTGAAGTTGAGCCTGGGGAAAGGGGAAGAAAGGCATTTGCTTAGTTGTTTGTCTTCTTGGTTCCTCAATACCCTGATCAGTAATTAAACATTTATGTCAGTTGGCAATAATTAAAGTTAAATTCCCCAATTTGAGACTGTTTAGCCCACAAGTGTTCATTTACTAACAGCCCTTGGGATCTGGCATGGTGTATTACACATGTGAGTAAACTGTGTGAGTTTACAGAAATACAAATTTTATTATTTTTACATATCAGGCTGTTTGTTATAAAAGTGTATTTTTATCAACAGTAGTTCATTAATAAATACAGATATTTGAAAACATCCTTAATTGCACAGTGTGGAACTGTATTTGATGATATATGTGACACACAGAGGCTGGCAGAGTTGCTTTTAACAAGTATTTCCTATTTTCCATTACTTGGTAAGACCACTTTTTAATAGCTCATAATTTGTTAATCTTTGTATTTTGAAAACTAAGCTCTGCCCCAGACATACTTTGTGTTAATTAAAGCTGAAGGCCTCGGTAGCTTCCAAGTGGGAGGTCAAGGAAAAAAATGTATTGCCCATATTAACTAACCCTACCAGCTTTTTACTGCACACTCAGGAATTTTTGGAGTGGTGTTTATAAAAGGTTTAGTCTGGTAGGAGAAAAAAGGTAGGTGTGAGGGGACATTTGTCTGCACAAGCCTGATTTTATCAAGCTGCAGGGCCTGAAAAGACTGCCATTTATATATGGGCATAGGCAAACTAGGGATTTAGCAGCAAAGGCTATACACAGCTGACAGCCCCAGAAGTTGCAGGTCTGGGCTGTGATGAGCCAAGTCAAAGCTCAGCCCTGTACTGTCAGTGTTGAATCTAGAAACCTGGAAGGGACAACCTGATACCACCTGGTTGTACAGGAGCTAAAGCCAGGTCTGCAGGAAGGAGAGGCAGGGAGGCCCAAGAAACTGTTTGACTGTCACAGCTATACTATCTCAGCTGCTCCATCCAGTCTACAGTCCAACTGATGGAGCAGCCAGGGTCCCTGCTGTGCCCAAGCAGCATTTGTGGACTGTGAACTGTGTAGGAAGAAGAGCAGAGGAATCCTCTCCTGAAGGAGTGCAAGGCCTGCAAAAATGAGTTTAGGGAGTGGAAGGTGATCCTTCTCTATCTAAAATCAGATCTGTAACAGGGAGGGGGCTTCACAACTGGTGATAGGAAAATTTCCACTAGGGAAATGTTAGGGGAAAGAAATTGGAGCATAGCTGTAAGATTTAGGATTATAACAGTGCAGCATCTGGACTAGGCAAGAGGGGGCAAGAAACAGATATTAGAAGGTGATGGGACAAGATGCAGATACAATGCTCAAGGGAAAGAAGTTCAGTGGAACAAAAAAAGCATACAAGAAGGCAGAGCAGGGCAAGAGAGGGAAAGGGAAAAGGAAAGGGAAAGGGGAAGGG
>VZTU01012610.1:0-38271 GCA_013400835.1 Zapornia atra | reverse complement strand
GGCCTCGACCTTAATGGACGGCATTTCCTAGAGCTGCATTAGTGCACTGAAGACTGACGAGCAGCAGATACCCCGGCAGGGCGCATTCTCGTCTGGTCGGTCTTCCGTGCCAAAAGCCGTTTGAAAAAAAAAACCAAACAACTTTTATTGAAGTGCTTTCTTAGATGTAGTGACTGCATTTCTTTCCCCGCAATCCTTCTTGTAGGCTTATGCCAAGTTTTCTGGTGCTCCCCTGACAGTGAATACTATAAGTAACTCATGGAGAGCTCCAAAAGGTACCATGTTTGCATTTTGTATTCTTTTAATTATAGCCACCTTATACATGTGGGTTCCAGTTTCCGAGTTTGCTAGGGATTTGCGTTCATGAGTGTACCCCGGCCTGCTGAAGGTGGCTGCCTGCTTTCGCGGTGCTTCTATAAGTGATTGTACGGGATGCAGAGTGATTAATTTGTGGGAATAAGGGAAGACATGAAGTGCCTCCATTTAATTAAAAATGTATATGGGTGAAGCAATGGGCGGTCAGCAAAGCAGTGGGGCCGAGTACATACCTGTTTCTGTCAGGCAGTCTAAATCAATGCTGTAGTGAATGCAAATTTTTAAGCTTTTTTCACTTTGCATATTTATAATGATAGTAACTAGGCTTGTGTATGGAAATAGCGTTGTTTAATTATACATAATTTAGTGGGCTGGTGCAGTTTGAAGTGGAATGTGAGCCTCAAAGGGTGTTACTTGTACCAGCTGGGATGTTTACAACTGTTGAGTTAGAGAGATTGAAATCAGAAAAGATTGAAGATAACGTATCAGAGAGGGCTTCTTTGCGTTGGATACTTCTACTCGTTTCATATCTGTTTGCTCAGCTTGTAAGTTGTTGTCTCATGGTATTCCAGAGAGGTAAAATCACTGCTGGGTTAAAGTTCTCTGTCGTTTACAGTTACCATATCACCAGTTCAGGCATTGCTGTATCCATGTAAAAGTTCCACTTTTGACTCTTGATTTTCAGTGTATTGTTTTCTGATAGCAAAAAAATACCAAGAACTAGCTGGGTGTACTTGCAAAAAAATAAGTGGCTTTCTTCATAGCCAAAATACATAAAATCCATTTAAAAGTAATCAAAATAATGAGTGTTGCTGATAATTGATACTTTAATAGGATTTAGTAGCACAGTCATGTTAGGCTCATAGTGGCAGTTGTGTTGTGAATGTAAGATAGGTCCTGTTACAGAGATTTTATGCTCCACAGCCTGATCCTGTGGATTGATCAGTAAAGGCTGAAGAGTAAGCCTCAGGAAGAAGGGAAGTACTTGTTTCTGGAATAGTTCATGGTTATTCACTGTTTGCTTGGGCAGTGGTTGTAGCAAGGATAGAGAAGACAGGTGGTTAAAATAGATTTGGAGGGGAATGGCAGTGAAAAATTGGAGTAGAAGGCAAGAGATGCCCTGAAGTCGATGAATTGAGAGGGCAGTTGGACTGCCTTTGAATCTTTGTCTTAAAATGAACACCTGAAAGTAGCCTGTGCTCAAAGTATTGGATGCTTTAGAGAATAATTGGCTTCAGTCTGGTTTGATGTTGGTCCTTTTTAATGTATTGCTATTAGTGGAGACCATAATACACCAAATGTATTAGAATCCTGATGCTATATAAAACTTGGTTTACATGTACATGTTAGGAAGATCAGAGCGTGTTACAAACAAAAGGAAAGTAGATGAAGTGACTGATGGCTTTCTAAGTATGTTAGAACTCACCCTTGTAAACTGTTGACTATAGTATTTTTGCCTGATAGGAGATGTACCGGTCTTGATATCGGAAGACATTGTTATTTCTCAGCCAGCAAAAATACTGAACTTCTTGAGAAAGCAGGTAGGTCTTTTTCAAAAGATTGGTTTTCTCTGCCTTGTAGCAATTCTCCATGCCCCCTGTATACATTGATAAAGCCTTCTAAAAAAGCAGAATACAGTTCAGACCCAGTGCTTTCCTATTTTTCATATATGCAAGAGAATTGATAACAGATTGCTGTTTAGAAGTTTGATTGTTAAGTTATGTGAAAGATTTATTTTGAAAAGGACAACAAACTGACCTTAATTGAACAGTTTCTCACTGAGCACCCTGCATTTAGTTATAACACTTATACCTGTGTAAATGGATACTCGTCTCACAGTGCTCTTTTTTGAAGGATAGTGCATACAGCATATTTCTTAACATTTGTAGCTTTTCTATAGCTTATAGCCTAAAAATGGCTGCAAGCATTTCTTCATGCACATCATGTTATTGTGTAGTCAACTCTTGCCTTTTGCAGATCTCTTAATGTTTTATTCACAAAGAATAAAGCAGTACCATTTCTTCTTCTCACAAAGTATAAAGATGTCTAATAAAGCATGGCATTGTCTTTTTTTTTCTAAGATGGTCCTCCAGCCCTATTCTTCTTTTACATTAGAGATTCAGTTCCTGCCTACTCAGGAAGATTTATCTGATGAATGCTGTGTTAGTGAATCTTGAAGTCTTTGAGGGGATGAAAAACAGAATCTGAGACCTGCATATTTGCAATGGGATTTTAGATAGTTGTTTTAAAACTCAGAAGTTCCATAGTAATTTGAATACCAAAGATTCCTTAATGTGTGTGTGTGAAATGCTTTTTAAAGTCTCACAATAATATGCTTGCTTTCTAGATATTTAAGTGTTAGTACTGACCCTTTTTTCCTAAATTAATGAAGCAAATCTACCCCCCCCCAGCTTATCAACCCTTTTAATGTACCTTAAAAGTATCTGATACCAGAATTACAAGCTCAGTCAGCTGTAACTGCATTAATTTAGCTGTGCATCTGGTCCGTTATATTATTAACATCCAATTTCGAAACTTTTGAAATGCTGATAGAAAGCTAAAGGTGGGAATGCTTGCCTTCTTTATGCCTATACCAGTTTAAGTGACTGATGTGTCTTCAAAAATAAATATGGGGACATGTCAGAGGTTTGCTACATCCTTAAGTACTGAAAAATTGCCTCTGCATCACTGGACAGTTGCTTGGTAAGCAACGGGAAGGAGACACAAGAGTTATTAGGGAATAGGGTGACCGAAAAACTAAGAATGGGAAAGTGGAAAAGGGAGATGCAAGGGGGTTTGTTTGACAGCTGGTCTGAAGAAATAAAGAAAATCTAGTAAACATGTGTTTCTGTCCAATAATATGTTATATTTCTTAGCTTGATAGCTGCTAAGTTTGAAACAACTTTGTGTTGTATTGATCATCTTTTTGGAAAGTTCTGTGTAATGCTATTTCTATTTTTAATTCATAGAAATATAATGCTGATTATGAATTGTCTGCAAAACAAGGAGCTGATACGTTGGCATATATTGCACTACTTGAAGAGAAACTGCTTCCTGCTCTGGTAAGGATTGAGAAATACTTTATAATCGTCAGAATTTATGGAGGTGAATGCTACAAGAGGTGCTTAACCTGAGAAACATTAAAGTCTCTCAGCCATACCTCTGGCTGGAATGTGTTGACATTCTTAGCCCAGTTTTGGCCTAGCAAGTGTTGTGAAGAAGTGTGTTTGCAGGGTGCGAAGTGATAATAAATTCATTATTATGAAGAAAGACATTTTAAAAGGGCACCTATGAATGTGTTTCCTTTTAGATGCTCTTTGGGAATCAATATCCTGAAAACAGCTTATTGTGGCCAGTTTTTTGTTTAATTTGATTCTTTTTATAAAGCTTTGAGTTAAGATGAGGAATGGTGGGGTGCACAACTCTGGAAGCCTTTTGAACTGTTCAGATAGAACTTTTGAGAAATTAAGTTACCGATCAGCAGTTTAATTTTTCAGTTCTAAATAGCACAGGGCCACATGCCCTCACCAGTTTAGTGCAAGTACCTTAGTGGTATAAAAGTTTCCAGATAGTGTTTCTCTGTAGTATCTTTGGCTTCTGTTTGTAGAGGAAAAAGCATTCTGACCAGGTGATATAATTGGTTAGCCTTTTCAGCTGACCCGCAGGGTTTCAAATTCATCATTTCGTAATTTTTTTTTATTTTAAGATTTGTATAAAATCTAAGAAAAATCCCTAGAAGGCTCAAACCTGAGCCTGTACGTCTGCCACTTTTTATGTAATATATTTTCTGTGTACAGTGAGTGTGTATATACAGCCCCAGGTAAACAAGAGTGTGTAGGTAATTTTATGCACGTGTATATAGGTCTGTGTAATATCTCTGTTACAGTTTTTCTTTAGTGGAAGGTAGCTGTTGCCTTAATTATATACTCCTACACTCACTCAAATGATTAGTATAATCCTTTATGGAGCCTGCTTGCCTTAAATTACAGTGGTTCCTGGTGCTTCTGCTTCTCTGACAGAGATCTTACACATCAAACTTTTAAGACGTGTCTACTATTCTTACTGAAATTCCAGTTGTCTTTTTTCTTGTGTTGAAACAGCTGCACACTTTCTGGGTTGACGCTGAAAATTACTGCAGTGTGACAAAGCCATGGCTTGCCTCAAGGATTGCCTTCCCACTGAGTTTGTATCTGCCTGGGAAGATGTCCAGGGAAGCACTGAACAGGATCCTGCTGACCAGGGGAGGGCCTCCACTCTACAGTTTCACTGAAGTGGAAGCACGGGTATGTGTTGTGAAGAATTTCTAAGTTGATGCTGTCACAGACAAGAAGTGAAACAGTCTAGCACTCTGTCACATGATGAACAGTGCTGTGCTACACCTAGGGCTCTTAGACAGTCTTGTGTCTCATCAGATATACAGGGATGCCAAGGAGTGCCTAAATCTCCTGTCGAAGAGATTGGGAACATCTCAGTTTTTCTTTGGAGATACGTGAGTGTGACTTTNTTTTTTTTTTTTCTTTCTATTTTTTTCTTAACCAGCCAGAATGTTAAAAGTGCTGCACAGTAGTTTCATGTCTCTCTCACTGCTTTTTGGATAAATGTGAATGAGCAAACAGGGCACAGTGGGATCTTTGGACTAAGGTAGTGCAGTGCATTTTCCCACAGAGAGGCAGGTGCTGCCCACCACTGCTGATAAAATGTGGGGTGCTTGCTGAGTTAGTGTATCACTGGAGAATGATTTTCTAGCCACAGAGTATCACCTCCTGTGCTTGTATGTGGAAAAAAGGCTTTAAGCCTGAGGTGTTAGCACTGCCTTTATGGGAGGAGGATGTAGGTCTGGGAAGTCTGCGCCCTGTGGTTCGTGCGCAGAGCCGGAAGCAGATACTGCCAACAACACAGCCTCAACACCCCCAATAAGGATGGTCTGTTCCTTAAACCACTGATGTTGGACCACTTCATGAGAGAGGATCCTAGTCCCCTGGCATCGAGCTTGGCTTTTGTGGTGCCGGAAATGGGTTTTAGAGTGGTGTGTTTTTCACTGTACATGACAGCATGACTGGATTTTAATGCTGCAGTTACTGTTTCAGCTTGCCAGCATGTTTCTTGCTCAGAGGTGCTGATACCACTAAATAAGCTTGTACAAAGCATTTACTAGATGGATATGAAAGGTGGAATGCTGGAAGAGCTGCCTCTGTTTTGTCTTGAATTGCCTTTTTTTCATACACAGGAAGTGGTTACATTTGTAGAGGTCTTAATGACTTACCCCAGTCACTTTGGGTTTTTTTGTTTTGTCACTCTCTTCAGGCCCACCACCTTGGATGCCTTTGTGTTTGGTTTCCTTGCACCGATTTATAAAGTGTGCTTCCCCAGACTGCACTTACAAGAGCATTTGAGACAGCTTCCCAATCTGTGTCGATTCTGTGATGACATTTTAACTTGCTACTTCAGGTTAACTGTCTCAGGTAAGCTGTGTTTCTTTTCCTCTGTCATGTGTAATCTTGTTTGTATTAAGACTCCAGGATTCTATCTGTGAACCAAGGCAAAATTAGATGTTATGTAGTTTATGCTAGAGCTTCTGTGGGGAAGAAACTTCCAAAATTGTGCAGAAAGGATTAAAAATTAAAGACAAGAGTTAATAGTATTAGACTCTGTCAGGCATTGGCATACCTGTATCTGTGCTGCGGCTCATGCGTAGTACTTCTGTTTTTCTCAGAATGGCTTTTCCACTTAAATTCTTCTTGGGTTAAAAACACTGCATGAGCTTCCTCTCCAATGTTGGTATTATTTTTTAAGGATTTAAAAGCTTTTGTGTATACCTTTTCACTCTTCATCTTTCTGCCTTCACTCTCCAGGCCACTCTCCAGCTGGACATGATACAGCAGATGCTAATTTGCAGAAACTCACACAGCTTGTAAATAAGGAATCCAACTTGATTGAAAAGGTTACTTTTGCTTCAGTTTCTAATTTTCCTGCTTCGTTGTGGTTACTTGTTCACAGATATTCTTGCATGGCAACTGCAGCTGTACAGTGGACGTTTTATTTTAATTGCTTCTTTTCTAGTCAGTTACTTTATGTAGAGAGACAGGAAGAATACAGAGTCATTTGAAAGGAATAATTAATGAAGCCTTAAGAAGTATTTTTATTCCAGTCAAAAGAGCAGTGTCTTGCAAGTGTGCGTACCAACAAAAGAGTGGTGTCTTTCCACAACTGTACCTTGCAGCAAAAGAGGAGGCAAATCTCTTGATCTAAACTCCTAAGTGGCCCTGCAAGTTAGGACAGCTCGCTTGCTCCCGGCTGAATGCTGTAGTCACGAACCTACAGTGACTCTTTCTCCACCTTTTATTTCCTTATATTCTTTGTTTCTAAGGCTGTCACTCAGCACCTATCAAAAGCTATGTGACAATGTGAAAAATACTTGTGAATACTTACTCTTCTGATGCAGACAGAATACTGTAATTAGAAGGCTCTTTCTTCATGAAAAAGAGCCCTGTATGAAATTGATCAGTCAGTATGATCAGCTTCTGTAGTGCTAAGTACTGATGGCACCTCCTCTTTGGTATGGAAGTGTGGCTGTGGAAGTTCTAGAGAGTGTGTTACCTAGACGCTTGTCAGGAGTGATTTAGGTAAAGCTGAGCCTACCCTGAGGAAATGGGATGGACTTAGCCTCTGGAGATCTTCCCCATGCTGTCTTCTGTGATTCTGTTTGTTCTGTAGTAACTGGACTCTTTTTGATGCCACAATACACACAGGGCATTAAATTGATTTCTGATTAAAATGTAAAATCTTTATATTCAGAGGTTAATTTAGGCTGTCTTTGAAAAGATCTTAACACAAGTTTTTTAGTAAATAATTTTCGAAATCTATAACTAATCTAAATTCACCCAGTGCCTCCAGAACATTTCTAATTTGAAAAGGATTTGTTCTTGCAAGGTGCTGAACGTGCAAAAACATCCATTGATGTTAGCAGTTTAACTTTTGATGTGCTTTCTAGCAGCATTTGGCTATGGTACAAAATTGAAACTGTGACCTCTTAGAAGACGGTAACGATGTTTGTTTCTCTGGTAATCTTGATGAAATTATTTGAGCAGAAGCACACATATTTGCCCTAGGTTTGATGCACCATGTGCTCTTGTATTGTGAAGTGGAAAGGAACCACGATATCAGTTTTGGCTGGGTCTGAAACAACAGTGCAGAAAAATCACAGAATGTTAGGGAGTGGAAGGGACCTCAAAAGATCATCTAGTCCAATTCCCCGCTAGAGCAGGATCACCTAGAGTAGGTTACACAGGAATGCATCCAGGTGGGTTTTGAACGTCTCTAGAGAAGGAGAGTCCACAAACCTCTCTGGGCAGCCTGTCCCAGTGCTCTGGCACCCTCACAGTGAAAAAGTTTTTCTGTATATTCACGTGGAACCTCCTATGCTCCAGCTTGGACCATTCCTCCTTGTCCTGTCATTGGACATCACTGAGAAGAGCCTGTGAGAAGAGCTTGGCTTCATCCTACTGATACTCCCCCTTTACATATTTATAGACATTAATGAGGTCACCCCTCAGTCTCCTCCAAGCTAAAGAGGTCCAGCTCCCTCAGCCTCTCATAAGTATGGTGTTCCACTCCCATAATCATCTTGGTGGCCCTGTGCCGGACTCTTTCAAGTAGTTCCCTGTCCTTGAACTGAGGGGCCCAGAACTGGACACAGTGTTCCAGGTGTTATCTCACCAGGGCAGAGTAGAGGGGGAGAAGGACCTCTTGACCTACTAACCTCACCCCTTCTAAATACACCCCAGGATGCCACTGGCCACCTTGGCCACAGGGGCACACTGCTGGCTCATGGACATCCTGCTGTGCACCAGGACCCCCAAGCCAGCATTAATGATGGCAGCCCTGAGAAATAGACTCTGTAATTTGTATTCTACTGTTTGCCAGATCTGGCTCTCGTTTTTTCTCTGCAGATGGACGACAATCTTCGTAAGAGTCCTCAGCACCCCCCTCGAAAGCTAACAACGCTCAAGCTTGCTGCAGGTGGAGAAGGAAGCAGTCCATTGAATCGTTTGTCACCTTGACTGCCTCTGTTGTCCATGCACATGTGTTTGCCTTCAACTCTTCTGAGCACCGCAGTAGATTGTTTTTCACATGAATGTGTTTTGCAAATGAAGAATCTGGGTACCAGTAGAGAAGAAACAGCTTTACAATCTACCTGTTAGTTTAAGACATTGCATGGTTTAGGCTGACCATATGCTAAGCTGAGGCTAAAGTAAAGAACAGGCTTATTCCTGCAGATGTTGAAGTGATTTTGTACAGCATACTCTTGCCTTTAGCCTAGCAGAAATGCAAGGCTAAAAGTTGACCAAAAGTTAAAATTTCACTTCCAGAATGTTCATCGTGATTTTATTTTGTAGCTTTTGATTTCACTGTAATCATGTTACTGTATGTGAGTGGGTAAACTCTTGTATCTGTCTGAAAATGAGAAAGTCCAGTTTCAAATCAGTGAAAACACTGGGGAAAACAAAAGAGACGTTGCCTTTCATGGCATCTGAGAAGTGAAAAGCCATGAGAGGAAGTTAGATTTTTTTATTGTACTTTTATGAACGCTCTTAGACCTTGCATTTTATGGTTGGTTTTATTTCTGAAAGCTTGTCGTGTTGTACTTGGAAGAGGATTGTGAAAAGTGTATGCACTGAGGAGTACAATGATGTACAAACATTTCAAAAGTATGTGGTGTTAGACCTGTGTGAAACAGGCTTAACCTGTGCACAGTGTGGTGCCATGTGCTGCAAAACCGTTAAGTCAAAATCGCTGAGGACTGGTAGTGGGGTGGAGAGTTTTGATAAGCTCCTGTCAGGACAAGAGACTGAGTAGCAAACATGCTGTGTCTCTGCATTGAAGGGAACTGGTTAGGGCTTTGCAAGAAAGCTGATGTAGACTTGCAGATTCATCACAGATGCATTTGAATTAGTTCTGTCTAATTTTTTTTTCCATAAACACAACAGTTAATTAAAAAACTAAAAATACCCAAATTTTTCTTGTTTGACAGTCTAGGTCAGAGTTCTTAGATCTCTGCAAAGTCTTAATACATTGCAGTGCATACTTCCTCTGTTTAATCAAGGGACTTAACGTCTCACTACATTCTCTTC
Source organism: Zapornia atra (assembly GCA_013400835.1). Lineage (NCBI taxonomy): Eukaryota > Metazoa > Chordata > Aves > Gruiformes > Rallidae > Zapornia > Zapornia atra. Next base: position 28,825 of record VZTU01012610.1, on the reverse strand, counting down.
TAGCAGCAGCCTTGCCAGTTCTAGACACCCAGGCAATTCTGTTACAAGAGAGGTGCTGTAATTCTCTCCTGGCAACTTGCTGGCAGATGCTCCATGAGTGGATGTAAAGAGACTTACTCAAGGAGATTGGCCAAAACAGCAGCTCTTGGGATACGTAATTCCTACAGCTGCATGTATGGGGATAACTTAGATTTTTTTCCTTTTTTTCTCTGGGCCAATCGTAATACTCTTTCAGCTCACCTTCCGCTATTAATCATGCCTGAGATATAGAGATAAATTATTTCATATTTATAAAGACAAGACTGTAGATTGTGTACATAACTGTACTTTCAGACACAGTGTGTAAGGAATGTAATAACTTTAACCTTCTAAATTACAACTGAAATGTTTGGTTTCTAACAAGCACTTTAAAATAATGTTTAAGTTCCATGCTCCTACTAGAGTATTTAAGTGATTTGAATTTTATCTAGCTCATACTCATGATAATTGTATAAACCAACAGTCCACTACATGTAAAAGTCAAATGTTTAAAATTTTTACTGCCTGTATCTTGACAAGGTTGAAATGACATCAAGCCACATGGCTTTTCAGTTTTTAATTTAGAAACATGGCTGTGGAGAATATGCCTTAGTTTGTTGCTTTTGTGAATATGTACACTCGGTCTTTAAAATCTCTTTGTAAAAAGATCATGGTTCCAAGATTAAATTTTTTCATTTTTAGTGGAGGTTTGGTAGTGGTTTTCATGGAAGTTGTCAGGGGCTTTTGTATGTTTTTTGTTTTTGTTGTGAAAAGTTTTATCTTCTCCATAAAAAAACCCCAAACCTGCTGACTGCTAGAACAAGAAATTTGAACAATTCAACCTGTCTGTGCGGTCAGATTTTAAATCTTAATCACAGCTCTTTGGCCTTCCTTTCACCACAGCTGCTTTTGGGGAGGGGGGAACGGGGAAGCACAGTTTTTCTAATCCTACCAACTGTTGGCCTTGGGCTGTGCTACAGCCAAACTTTGACAAACGGATGCCCAGGCAACTTCGTCCACTGGATGGCCCAGAGATCACTGCAAACACTGCCTGCAGCAGTGCACATCATGAGGTGGTGTAGCCATGCGCTTCCTTTTGGGGGTTGGTTTTTGTTGGGTTTTTTTCCTCTTTTTATCCAAGGTTGTTGCAGTTTTGCATAGCTGGGTGCTATGGGAGAGACCAGGGGCTGCAGAAAATGGCTGCTGTAAGGAGCTGCTGGAATTCTCTGCAGGCCCCAGACTGTAAACATCGGCCAATTCAAAACCAAAGTTGCTGCTGACAAGGGCCGAGCCCATCCGCGATGGTCACAGCGCCTCTGGGAATCACATACAGGAGAAAAAAACCCCAAGCAGCTGCATTTTGCCACTGGAAAAGGGAGTGAGAAGATGTAACGAGCTGTGTAGGCACCAAGGCTGGGGAGGGTGNGTCCCCCCACAGTCCATGGAAAAGGCCGAGACCCCACCTGTAGCCTGCTGAGACGCTCCACGCTGGATTGAGCAGGTGGAGACATAAGAGAAGATGCTGTGACCCACGTTGCAGCAAGCCCCTGCCAGCACTTGGCAGCCCATGGAGAGAAACAGAGACACAGAGATGAGCAAGAGAGAGATTTGTACTGGAACAGGTTTGCTGGGGGGAGGCTGGTGACCCCGTGGGTCACTGCTATGGCGGGCAGTAATAAATCACAATGGCTCTCAGTCCGCCATAGCAGTGACCCACGGCGAGGCAGCAGGTACAGAGATAAAGCCCTGTGGGAATGGACTCGTGTTGGAGAAGTCACTGGTCACTGCAACTTAACCAAGCCTTAACATACTTCATGACCATGGTGACTAACACGACCCTGAATAAAAAATGAACTGTTTCACAGTACAAGTGCCCAGTTTCACAAATCATTTTAGTTTGTTGTTAGCGGTTGGCCTGATTCAGCCAAATATTCCATAATCCCACTTGGTGTTAACCTATGCCTCTTGAGGTGATTTCGGGGCACTTTCTAGAGCACTGATGCAGGATCAGCAAGTAGTATTAAAAAGGCATACAGAGGGTTGAGCTGGTCAAATACCAGAGCAGACATGCCAGCGCTTTCCACTCGGCATCCATCCACTGCCCTCACTCAGCCCCAACTATGCCAGTGGAAAAGCCACTCTCCTCCACCCAACTGGTCAAGGCATTTTAGCCACCGCTGTTGCTCTGGCCCATGTTGTTGGTAGCTGCTGAGCAGCAGCTTCAAGCAGCTTCAGCTCATAAAGCATTTTTTCCCTGAAGCAGCTGAGGGAGTCCATGGGGCAGCTTTGCCAGCAGAGCCAGGCAATGCTCATCCCCACTGGGGGAGGTGAGAAGTGGCCGACCGTAGGCAGGTTTCTGGGTGAGAAGCTATTCTGGCCAGGGCGCTGCTAGGCATGTGCCCATGCGATGTCTCCTGCACTACAGGCACCTTGGCAGCATGGCCGTTCTGTGGCTGTGTGAGACCCGGTGTCCTGCATTTTGCCTGGGATAGGGTTAATTTTCACAGGAACCTGGGAGGTGACACAGCCAGGACAGCTGACCCAAACCAGCCAAAGGGATATTCCATACCATCTGATGTCATGCTCAGGGTATAGGGGGGAAGCTAGCCAGTGAAGGATCACTGATCTGGAACCCGCTGGGCACTGGGTTCTAGGCAGTGAGCAACTTGCATTGTGTATCTCTGTTTTTATTAGCACTGTTGTTATTGTTTTCCTCTCCCTTTGCTGTACTGGCAAACTGTCCCTATCCCAACCCACAAATGTTGCCCTTTTGTCCTGATTCCCCTCCCCATGCCACTGGGTGGGTGGGGTGGGGGTAGGGAGGGAGAGTTGAGTAAGTACCTGCATGGTGCTCAGCTGCCAGCAAGAGCTAAACCATGACACCCAGCCCTGCAGGGATGATGCTAACGATGTGAGGCTTAATGCTCTTGTAGTACCTTGTGTCCTGGTCTGGGCAGCAGGGCAGAAGTCAAGCCCCACTGGACTGGTCTTCCCCTTGCCCTAGGAGACCTGCCCCGAAACAGGAGGGCTGGGGCCAGCCAGGAAGGCAGGTGAGTTTTTGCAAAACCTTGGCGATGTGTTAAAGAAGGGAAGAAGAAGGGCCACCATTCCCTGTACCACACTGGTTTGATGCTTCTGCGGAGAGCAGAGCTCCAAGGGCCAGATCCCAGGTCCCAAGTGAAATCAGATCAGGTTGCAATGAAAATCTGGTAAGGGGAATGAAAGGAAATGCTAAGGGGGGCGGGCATCTGCTTTTACTCTCGCTGACCTGTTTGCTGTCCAAGAGATTTATCAGTGTCACAATACTTGGGACTGTGAAGGACTTCCACACTAGCTACAACATGCTGATCTTCTGGACAAAATGGGGGGGATACAGTAACTTGGTGCAAGTTTTTTGAAAATAATTACTTGTGATGTGCTAGGCCGCTCTGCCTCAGTGCAACACTGAGCGCGCAAGGTCTACCAAGTTTCATTAAAAGCTAAGGTGAGACAAGGAACCAATGATGGGACAACTTCAGTTCCACAGTAAGATTGATCTTTTAGTGAATCAGTTTACGGCACAAGGCTATTCCTCAGCAACTGTTCAGCTCCCTTTTGCTTGTTCCCTCACTAAAACTGGAAGGGTTTTTTCATTATGAATGTCAATGTTCCGAATTTTTACTATGTTGAAGTGTTGGGTGTGGGGTCTGATGGTGTTTTATTGTTAGCAAGACACAGAGTGTTCCTGGTCCTTCAGTTAAACCAAGAGCACAGAGTAACAGCATGCCTTGGGTAACAAGCAGACTCATTATGTAGAAGCGGTCTCCACCAAAGCATCCAGTGCTCAGCACGACTTTGCAAAGCCATTTTGACAAGGGTGGCTGGGCAGCCTGCCAATTCACACAAACACCTCCCGGCTTTTGTATCTGAGAGTGTAGAGGTGAGAGAGGGGGAGAGCACACAGGGAAGTGTGAGTAGTGCCAGTCTCTGCAGAGCTACTATGCCTAATGTGAAGCAACCTTCAAGTGATGGAGCTAGGAGCCCAGCTTCAGTCATGCTGACATGTGCAGTGGTGAGTGGTCATGTATCAGTTGCTGCCAGGTGATTTACTGCTGGCACAGCAGCAGCTGTGCAAGGGGTAAGGAATAATGGTCATGTTGGGAGCTGTTTGAGGAACAGGCTGTTGTCCTTAGTCTGCTCTAAACACTATCCCCATGTTTGCCCTCTTAGCCTTGATGCATCACTCTCCGTTGACTTCCATGTAGCTTTATCATCTGCCCATGTTCTTACAGGGTTTTGGCATTTGACATTATTGCTTGTTTAGGTAATTACTTAAAAAAAAAATGGCTGATTTTCTTTTCCCTGTGCACTTCAGTTGTTTTATTTTAAATCTTAAGTGTCCTTCTCCCACCTTTTTCATTTCTGCAGTCAGTTTTTTCAACTTGCACTGGAATGACATAGCATTAAAGAGTCATATCCTGAAGGGAAACTCAGGGTTTCATGTGGGTTCCAGTTCTGGGGTGTCTTTGCGTTCTGAGAGTTATTAAAATCACCAAAAAAAGAGGGTGGGGAGGTGTTGCAGTTTGGTGTAACTGCTGCTTCAGTGGCTCTTGTAGGCTGCAGTTACAGCTTTCTGCAAGCCCCATGTTTTGAAAAACACTGGTACATTCAAGGCCAAATTTGAGACCAAGCCTATCAGAGCTGGTCATAGCGCCTCTGTGAATCACATATAGGAGAAAAAAAAACTGCTGGCAGGCGCACTTTGCCACCGGAGCGGGAGAGAGAAGATGTAACAAGCTGCACGGACTCCAAGGCCAGGCCCGGAGGAGGGGGGGGATGAAGAATGCGAAGAGAAAGTTTCCCCTGCAGCTCGTGGTGGAGTCCATGGTGAAACGGGTGTCCCCCCGAAGCCCATGGACGAGGACGGGGAACAGAGACAACTATGCCTGTGAAGATTGATCCACGCCTCAGCAGGTTTGCCAAGGGACTTGTGACTTTGCGGGTGACCAGGCCGGGGGGTCTGGACCCGGACGTCAGCACCCTATGGAGGGGAGAGTCCTGCTGAGAGGCCTGTGGTGAGGGGATGACTCCCCGATAGAGAGGACTCACGCTGCAGAAGGTCGTGGACACGACTCTCGCGTGGGTGGGACCCCACGGTGCCGCAGGGGAAGGGTGTGTGTATGTGGAATCCCCCCCCCCACAGCTGAGATGGAAGACAGCTTGGGAGGAACGGACTGAAACCCCTCACTCTCCATTCCCTGCCCCCCCTGTACTGCGAACGGGAGGGAAGAAGGGAGCGAATCTCTGATTAAAGTCATGAGTGCGAAGAGGCGAGGGGTGGGGGGAGGAAGTAGAAGTGATAATATCTGGGGAAGAAAAGCAGCTTGTTGGGAATCACCGGAACCCCACTGCCCATTCCCTGCCCCTCCCCGCGCCATGTTGGGGGGGGAAGAAGGGAGTAAAATCGGGATGAGTTTTAAGTTTGCTAAGAAGGGAGGGGTGGGGGGAAGGTGCTTGAAGACCTGGCCGCTTCTTATCTCATTCCGGTTCACTGGGTGTAGTAGTTGTAGTAAGTAGTAATAAATCACCTTTTTCTTTCCTTTATTCTGTGCTGCGTCTGTTTTGCCCATTGCACTAATTGGAGAGTGACCCCTCTGTCCTTATCTCAAGTCCTAAGCCTCCTAATATCTATTTTCTCCCCCTTTTCGGCTGAAGGGGGGAGTGAGCGAGCGGCTTGGTGGATATTTGGCCTTTGGTTAGGGCCAAAACCACCACAGGAGGGGAGAGGGGAAGAAAGAAAAGGAGAATGTTTTTCTTATCACAGTTAAAAGGCAAGACCATTATTTGGTTAAACTGGGCTGCATATGTTCTGGTCAGTATTTCCCAGTGAGCTTTGCTCTTAGTTGTGACCACAGTGAGAGGCATTTCTGGAAATTTCTCCAGCAGCATGTTCACTGTTTAGCAGTAGACATGGGAAAGAGGAATGGCTGCATCACCTCCATGGCCAGTGTTCCACTGAAACTGATGCTGTTGGAAAATGCAGATTTTTGAAACCTGTATCTTCTACAAAAATGGTTCTGTTTTGGGCAGGAAAGCTTGTTCATATCCAGATAGGAATTTGGACGGGGGGTGGAGGGGGGAGGAGGGATCTGATGGATACAGAACAAGCACAAATTGGCCTGGAATAGCAGATACTCTGTGATTACGTGGGAGAGGGATTTCAGCTCGCTGCTCTGAATTAAGGAAAGTGAGAACGCATTTTGACTGCTCCACAGCTCTAGGCAAGTATCTGAGACAGTGGATTCATAGCTTTTCTGCAGTGGGCAGAGATACCTTATTTTTCACAAAAATTCTTGGTAGGTCCCATTTCCTCAGTGCAGGATATGAAATGCGCCTGACTTCCATGGGGCAAGAAAGCCATTTCCCATCTGTTCTACCTGCTTCCTTGGTGGCTTGCAAAGATTATTCTGTTTATCTGGTTGTCTTATTTTAGCCGAGCCAGGTAGCTGTCTTCACAGAGGGAAGACTAAGTGTTGAAATTGTGTTGGCAATCGGCAGCACCTCCAGTAGAGAACATAGCAACGGAATGACGTGCTCAGGAGGACTGAAGCGGGCGGGATGCTTACTTTCATTTTTTTTCCCTGAAGAATATTTTGTGGTGGCATGGTACCTGCAAGATACCACCTTCAGCAACGGGAAGGTCTCGAGTGCAATCTCCAGGTGCTCTGCGTTGTGTGCAGCCCTGACCGGTAGACCTCAAATGCCACCGAAAAGTCTAGGCAGAGCAAGGTCAGCTGGGATTACAGTCCCCCAGTGAGACAGCGGGAAAAGTGAAGCATTACCTACACTTCTCCTAATGTCACCAGCTCAGCTTTCTCTCAGGTCAGCTTTAGGTCACACTTAGTCATGCTTAGAAGGCCCCAACTTGTGTTGGTGTGCCTTGAGACTGGCTTTGTGCCACTGTGCTCTCCTGTGGTCTCACCAGCCTGAGGAAGGCTCAATCTAAAGTGCCTGCAATTGCTTGTTGGGTTTGGTTTCAGGAAGTTCCAACACTTAGGATGCTCACAGCACTGCTTTTACAGCCTTTGCCCTGGGATTTAATCACCAGTTGACAGAAGGACAGGAGGTAAATCTGAATGCCCTGTCTCTGTCTTTGGGCACCCATAGCCAAGACAAGCACTGACACACTGCTTACATGAAAGAAACTTGAATTTCAATGACACAAAAGTGCAAGCAAAAGTCTCTATCAGTAAACCACATAGTTCATGAAGAAAAACAGCTGAAGCGGATCCCATGGCAATTTTAGGGTTTTCTATTTAATGGCCAGTGTAGACTTTGTTAAGAGTGCATTTTCCCACCATTCTTTCCCTTTTATCAAGATGGTGTCAGTCCTGTGCATGGACTATTGCCAGAGCTGTTTTGCTGTGCTTCTGAGCAAACCAGATTCCTGAAAGGAGGCTTGTGGATGCTGGCTGACTCTTCCTGGTTGCAGGAGAGGTGGGTGTTCCTGAGAAATCTGAGGGGCTGGTTTCCGCAACTGGGTTAAAGCACACACCAAGTTTCTAAAGTGATTTGTAGTCTGGAAAAACCTTTGCAGAGTATGAGCTTGCTGTTTTATCTGGCAGAGGAAAGGAAGATTTCCTTAGCTCCTTCACAGTGAGGGCACACGTTTGTAGGAAAGTCCTGCCCACATCTGCGTACGTGCATTTTCCCCTCTCAATTTTCTAGCTCACAGTTCTGGCGCCCAAAATTCTGGCGTGGCTGTTGGTTTCTTGTGCCTGGAAAAGTCTGACATAAAAGGAAAAATCAGTTTTGAGAGGCGCTTGTTTCACCGTTTGAGTGAGAAAGTTGTCCATTGGCATAGAGGGAAGTGTCTTGTTTCCTGTATCACAAGATATGCTCTTGGAGAAAGAAACTTTAAGTGCCAGAAGGACATCTGCTTTCTGAATTGTCAGCCTATAAGAAAGGTTTTCGACAACCTTAGAGCCTGCATTGTTTCACTCCATCAGACGCTTTGTTAAAGCATTATTGAAACTGTATTGCCACGAGATGGACGGTACAGAATGAAACCAGATCACGTCTCTTCCAAAGACCATCTGAATGAAAAAAACCCATTAAAACCAGGATATGGTCCTGGAAGTTACCCACGGGATGCAAACCATCTGATTTTCTTTAAGTAATTAGCCCCTAGTTGTTAATAATAACGATAGCCTTTGCATTCTGTTTCAGTCAGTTCAGCATGATCTTAGGTTTTAATAACTCTCTTGTGTATTTTCAGCTTGAGTACCACTTCCTTTGGGTGTATGTTTACCAGATGTCTTGTTTTGAGATAATTCCTACAAAAATTTAGGTAAGTTAGTGTAGGAAGGTGACACACCCTAGATGATAGATTTAATACAGATTAAATTGCTATAGATGCATTTAATTTGCCTACTTGTTTCTTCTGACTACATCTGATGGCAGATACATTAACTTGTCCCCTTTCTTCCTTCCCATGTTTTAACAAAACTGATTTTTTTTCATGGTGCACTTCTGCAGAAGTCTGGCACTGTCACAGGTCAACCACCAACAGGACAACCACCAACAGGACAACCACCAACACTGAATAGATGGGATAGCTTGACTTGGCACAAGATGTTGTACTCCTTGTGCTTCTTTGCAATTCGTCCTTTTTTAGGACCTTCCCAGTTAGTCAGTACCTGAATTCTGCAGGAAGTTACTGATAACTTCAGGTACATCACGGGAAGGTGCACCACAGTGCCTGGTGGGATGTTACACTCTGGTAGGACAGTAAGATATTTTCCTAGGCTCTCCTTTACCACATGGATGAGGATATGGCGAACTAAGTATTTTTGCAAAGAAATGCATGCATTTCTCTTCTTTAGCTCTGAGAACAAAATGACATGAGTTCTGACATCACTGGTCAGGCACGTCACTTGAAGAAAGTTTTTTAAAATATTTTTTCTTGGACCTGCTTACAATATTGTCCTTAAGAAATGGTGTGCACTTTCGGCTTACCTATGTATTTTTTCTTATTGTGTTTTAATATCTCATCACTTAATGCACTAGCACACTGAAGTAAGACCAATAATCCTTTGTGCCGAGTTACATCTCTCTGAGGCACAGAGCTGCAGGCTGAGCAATGTGTCATGTTTCTCCCAAGGTTAGTGCCTGTGTTTCCCACACTGATGTGAAGCTGTGTGACCTTGGAGGTCCCAGCTGTTGATGGGATCACCGTATCCATCCATCAGCGGTGAAAGCAAAGATGTTGTTCTACAGCTTACAGTGCAACTCTTCAGAAGTTACAAGCTAAGAGCTGAAGAAGGCCACTGTACCTTATGCCTGGCATAAAGAAAGCCTTGGAGAAGCAAGCAGCGTGTCCACAAATACAAACAAAAATCCTGCACGGGGACCTGGTAGCATCTTCATCTCTTCAGAGCAAGAGCCCACTGGAATCCCACTGTCTGTCTTCTCCTTTTCCAAGGTGTGTTATAGCACCACATGCTAAATGTGGGGTTTTTTCAAATACTTTTTTGAATTGTTTGACACAAGACAAAGGTACTCAGAGTACTGGTACTCAGAGAGTTGAAATTTTGGTTGCTTCCTCAAAACAGCTATCAGGCAGATATTCTAAACCATCTTTTGTCTGTTGAGCACAATGTGTTTGTTTGTTTTTAACCTCAGAACATTTAATGATAAGCATTACCTGGGGCTTTTGATGAAATTATCCAGAGAGAGAAACAAAAAGATTATTTATTGATAGAAGCATTTATGTAACTTCATAATTATTTACTACTCACCCTTTGATTTTCTTTGAATAATATTAGTTTTGTTAGAGCATGAGTGGATTTTATTTCCCTTCCTTTCCAAACCACTTCCTTCACTGAAAACTGAACACAGTTCTGACTTCTAATATTCTGTCTTCCTGAGGAGTCAGGCGTATAAGGCAGAGCTGTGGGTTTTTTATAGAAGGTATTTTCAAGTATTTAAGGCTTTGGAAAGAAGAGTAGAACTTCAGTTGCTGTGGAAGTGCCAAACCTGATGATGCTTTGTCACAACAACTAGTCTCAGTTCTCGGCAAGGCTTGAGCAAAGCGACTGCAGATTTTCTCAGGGAAACAAAATGCTGGCAGTCACAATACGAGCAGGTAAATGTATTTTGATTCTGTTCAGACTCAAGAAGTCAAGTTCTCTGTCATACTGAAATTCAGTACTTCTTAAACAAAGACCTATCCTATGTAAATGAGGTGAGCTGATCAGGCCCTAGGTTTTGTGTCCCAAAAGCAAGCCAGAGTGCCACATTATTTCAGTACTGACTCAGAAAAAAAAGGCTTTTTTACTCTCAAATAATCACTAACCCTACAAATAACCGGTACACCATCCACAGGATATTTTATAGCTGCCAACAGCTGTGGCTTAGTTCAAAAAATTAATTGTAAATGTTGTTTAAGAAAGCCTGTTTGCAACCTTGAGCCCATTACAGCACTGCTCTCCAAATTCCAAACTTAAAACTCCATATGTGGCACGGATGCTCTTAGCAAGTGGCATTTATTTAGTATTAAATCTTTTCCTCCAGGTCAATATTCCTACAGACTAATGAAATAAAACCTATACCTTATATTTCATGAGTCATAGTGATTTCTGTTTGGGCTATTAAAGGAGCCACTATGTTGATTTTAATGGAATAATGGAGCTCTTTCACATTTTCAGGTATTGAGAGTAAGCTATGAAAATATTTCACCTGCAAGGGAGAGTGTGCTATTCATTAGATCTTTCACTTTGGACAAGCAAGAAAGGGAACTATTAGACTTCACATCTACTGGCTGTTGATCTCTGCATATGTACAGCTCTTGCTGAACTTGAAAAATACACATATAAATCAAATATACATAGAAATCATCGAACAAAGACAGACCATCTTGTTGGCTTGCACTTCAGATGTAGTTAAAGAAGATGCAGTTACTGAAGTAAATCTTGACCAGCATACCTCTTACACTGTCTTGCTCAAAGAAAAAGTATAAAGTTTAACTGCTGCTGCCCTAAAGAACACCAAAGATATCTTTTCAGCTGCCCCAAGAAACCGCTATTAAAAAAAAATAATTGCATTGATAGGTCGGCATTAACAAAAAAGCATCCCCAAAAGAGTACTTCTCACCAGCAACTGTTGCAGGAGCCTTTGCCATCTGCAGAGTGAAATGAAAGGAAACTAAAGATTTATTTTGCTAGTCACTGGTATTGGTAAATAACCTACCAGGAAAATTCAAAGTCCCTGCTCTAAATACGGAACTCTTTCATCTATGTCAGCTCTTTAGCTGTGATCGTAAATACTGTGTAGAATAATGTAATATGTTCATAAAACAGTATTTCCTTAGGCTTTTTCCCCACAGTCACCACAAACTTAATTAATGCAGTTGGCAGGGACTAGCGGGAGCTGATTATGCTTAACCTCTATAAACATTTGCAGCATGCAGGGTGCCTACTCCTGTTTGAACTGCTTGTAAAACTTGGATAGTAAACCATCTGTTCCTAGTGTTTTCCCAGGGTGGAAATGGGATCCAGGAAAAACAGTGTTTTGCTAACTGTAAACCAGATACCACAATGGTGATCAGACTCCACTTCCCTTTAATGGCTTCGAAGTCTTTGAATTTGAGTCAGTTAAACACATGATGCATTAACGTGTATACAAAAAGCATTAAAACTGAAAAATGAAGATGGTTTATTAGAGCGATGCTTCTGTTCATGAGAAATAATTGGAGAGCACTACTTTATGTGCACTCATTATCGTGTTCTTCCAAGAAAAGACATGACAGAAGTTTCTCAGAAAATTGAATGTTTCAGAGACCTCACCAGTTAAAAGGAAAAGCTGCATTTCAGCAGTCACTGGATGTGCTGTGGCACCTCTTGCAGCCCTTTGCACCACAGAAGCACCCTGGGTCTGCTTGTTTTACAGCCCTTTGAGAAGGCAGAATAGGTGTCCCGTGCTTGAGCATGTGCCTGGCTTGGTGTGAGCAGTGACTGCTGTCTCAGTACCCAGATGTGTCCCCACAGCTGGTGGGGAGTGTGCCATGCGGCAGGCAAGGCAGTCCAGCTCAAGGCTGGCTGCAGGGAGATGTCTGTAACAAGATGGCCAGCCTCTGGGAAAAGGAGGAAAGGGCCCATGGGAGGAGTGGCTGCCGGCGCTGCTGTCTCTAGGCAAGGACCATTCCCTGCAGGGTCATTTCAAGGAAACCCAAGGCTGGGGCATGCCCGGCAGCTGCAGCTGTCATACTGCCCTGCCTATGCTGGCACTCCGTGTCACTCTCTTCTTTCCTTCCCCCAGGCTTGAGGTCATCATCTTCAGCCTCCTAGACCGGGGTGGTCTGACACAGCACCACCAGAGTTGTCTGGAAAGGGCTGCAGGAGGTTCCTGGTGCCTGCTCAGGGCAGGGCTGTTAAGTTGGACTGGGCCTGGGTCAAGCCGAATCCCAAAAGACCTCCAAGGAAGTGGCTCCACAGTGTCTCTGGTGAGCCGATCTAGTCCTGCATGGCCCCTGGGAAAGAGGCTCTCCTAGAGTGCTCTTTGGACACCTATGGGAAGACGATTTGTGGTGTTAATCTCTTGCTGTTGAGTTTCCTGTGGAAGGCTGAAATTCACTGCTGCGTTTTCTTTCCTCTCACTTCCCAACCTACACACACACAAACCACATGCAAGCAAAGACTCCACCCAAAGCAGCACCTCAAGTGTTACAGCACAAGTAGGCGTATATCAGCAACCGCAATTTATTTCTTCAAAAGATCATCGGAGTAGGCTTTTCCAGAACCTTTCCAGGGTTTGATAGGCAGAGCAGTATGCTGCAGAGAAGAGAGGGTGAGCTGAGGATTTTATTTCAGTTGGTAACACCAGACTTGGAAGCTCTACACAACAGGGACAAAAATCCTGGTTTAAGTGGCACACAGAGCACTGATACGTCTTCACAATGCTGGGAGGCCTGGGAGATATACATATGGTACATTATTCAGCACAACAGCTTATTTGAGGGTGTAACATATGCCAAGCAAAATGACATCAGATCTCAAGAATCTACATTGCACATTGCTGAGCTGATAACCATGACAGTTTTGAAAAGTGGGAGGAAAAGGATAAATAGAATTTTGAGCAGAGGGTGGCAAATGAATTTCAACAACTGGAATATAAGAGCAGAAAAAAGTTTACTTGGTGAAATGAGGGAACTCGAGTAGCTGAGGAGGAGTGTGTCTTCTCAGGGTGTCAGAAAATTTTAGGCATCTAGAATGGAGTTTGGCCACTGTTGCAGAAACTAAGCCAACTGGCTTGTTTTCAAGCATTTCTTGCGGTTGGTGTAAGCACAAGTAACCTCTTCAAAAACTATACATTTACTCTGTAATGCACAGGAGTTGCTGCAGATTTCTGTCATGGGCTGCTAGTATATTGAGTAGGACACTATAAGCCTGATGCTATGTTTTATAGTGAAGTATTTTCCAGTTTTGTTAGCTTGCTCCTTTCAGCATGGATTTGTAAGGCGTTGCAACCCCAGTGGTGATGGTAATAGCTTCCACTGAAGTGGTTCCAAATATATGCTACGAAACACCCTTTCACCCACCACTGGGTGTGAAATAAAGGAATCGTTCAAGTGTATGAAGTAACTATTTAAACCAGATTTGAACATGAAATGAAAAATCATTCTTTAGCCAACTGAAACAGCATGGAAACTTTGCAGAGGTAGATGGCAACTGCCTGAATTGGAATCCAGCCAGTAAATCCAAGCTAACATCCTGATGCAAAAGCTTTACTAGACACTCACTCCTACAGAGAGAAAGGCACTCCTGAAAAAGGAACAGCAATGAGCAGCAAAGAGTTCTCTTTCATGCCTCTTATCAAAGACAGCATCACTTACAGCACACTCCCATCATGCTTTTTCAAAGTGGACTTTGCTTAGCAGTGCCACCACAAGTTGCAGCATGCAAGTCATCCTCAAAGGGCTTTCATCCAAATGCTGTCCTGCTTCATTTGCAAGAGGTGACAAGCGATGGGATGGTTGCTACTGACAGAAGTAGTACTGCCTTGCACATGCTCAGTCCAGCTGAAGTCATTTGAAACCCTAGCTGCTTCCAGCCAGGACAGAGGTGAGGTGGAGGCACTGCCTAGGGAGCGGCATAGCCCAAGGAAGTCTGTGTGCAGCAGGCATGGCTGGGCTCACATGAAGCTTGCTGGATGAAAGCCAGCACAGAGCTCCTCAGGCAGCCATGCTCTGCTGCTTACTAAACACCGAGCTTCTCCTTTTGCTGGAGCAGCTCTGGCAAATGAGAGTGAACCCATTGCAAAAACATTTCAAAGTGTAGCTCTTGCCCAAATATTCCATGGGGCAGAACAGCAGGCAACCTGGGACATCCTTTGACATAATGGTCATCACATTATTCCCTGAAAACCTCAAAGACCAAGATGAACTTGGGCTTTCCTCACACTGGAATGCTGAGCATAGTTAGAATCATTCAGGTTCACATACTGGTTCATGACAACAACAGGACTCCCACATGATGAAACTTCAGGCCAGTGTACATGCAGCCTGCCAACGAGGGGTGGTGCTGAGCACACAGCTATGACCCTTCCTAAATGTGGCTTTTTAGAGGCTGTTGCCCCTTAGATATTCTCCCAGCTTCATCTCATTGTTCTCATTCTCATCTCTCATTGAAAGGACAATGGAGGCATCTAAATGACATCCATGGTGGCACATGGAGCCAGTATTCAAGGCCCTGGAAGCCCCATATCAACCTCTCAGGGTGGCTAAGAGCCGCAAGACACACACCATATACAGTGAGGAGCTTAAGTGACTCGCAGGGAGAGGGTGACCAAGGCTTACTGCGTAATTATAGGCTGGGGCTGTGTACATAGCTGCATCTCAGCCTTCCGGATCCAGGCCACCCACTCTCTGTATACCAGTGCACCTCCCTGAGACCAAGCCTCCTGTTTGCATAGCTGTTCCTCCAGAGATGTAGCCAGCCCTCCCTAGTTTCACGCATACTTGTACAGTACAGTTCCTCCTGGGAGATGAATGCAGTGCCTCTAACCCTTGTTTCTGCACTGCTCTATTGCTTTCTTATTTTGCCTCCCCTCTTCTAGTAGTGTTCACTCGCGGCAAATGGAAAAGAAAAATTATCTCCTAGCCAGAGCAGGAAAAAAACCAACAAACAAACCAACTCAAAGCCAAGGTTTATGCTCCATTTATGCCAGAGTACTGCCTTCCCTGTGACTGCTGGTGAGGTCCCTTGGGCCTGTCAGAGTTCACACTCACAGAGCACTGCAACATACCCCATGACCTCCTTAGGAACAGCATGTCTTCCTGAGAATCAGATTAAAGATTTATTTTTTTCTGAGCTGTTTCCAGAAGAGCCCCAGTTCACCCAACTACTACTGAATTTTGCTGGTCTTTGCCCAGAGTGTGCACTGTTCACTGCCGGGCTCTGCTCCTCCATCTGGGCAGCCCTGCCTTGTTGGAGCAGCTTGGGTAGCACTGTGACTTGCAGCAGGATGCATTTCATGGGTTGTCAGGTTGGACATTTAGGCTCATTTTGATTCTTTTTATTCTGTTCAGTGATTGCTGCTCTGACTGACTGAGCAGGGATCTTCACTTTCCCCAGATCAGACCTCTGCTGGAAGATAAAACAGGACCCTAGTCACCCTTTTCCACACAGACTGAGAAATACGACCTTATGGCAAATAAGCATTTAATAGCGGTCTGTGGGCCAAGTGATGCTTTTTGTGGGACCTTTTGGTCCGCAGCACCCAGTAAGAAGTTCACGCTCTTTACACATGCTTGCAGGACCCTGGGCTTAAACTTGCTTGAGAATAAGCTCGCTTGCTTTGGCGGGGGGTTGGACTTCATGATCTCTTAAGGTCCCTTCCAACCCCTGCAGTTCTGTGATTCTGTGATAACTGTGCGCTGATGGGAAATGATAAAGACTACTGGTGTGATTTAGTGGTACGTGTGCCTATAGACTCAAAAAAGAGATGAGAAAGAGCAATAAATAAACTATTAGTGAAAAAAATAGATCATAAAGTGAAATTTATCATCAAGTAGAAAGACAGCTTCCTGAGGGAATACAGAAGCTATATTCCTACTTCAGTCCTTTGAAAACCAAGATATTTCATAACAATTAGAGGTTGCATGTGTTATTTTAATGGTAGTAGAGCTTTTCTTATGCTCATGTTACCCAGTCAAGGAAAAGGAACAACTGACACCAGACCTGAAGTGTCTGCCTTTCCAGGGGCTCCTGACAAGTATTTTTAATTCCTTGTTGTTTACCCAGTCTCTTCACGCTGTTGGGGAAGTCTCCACAGAGGGGTTCTGGAGGCTCTCCTGTTACCAGTGGACTGTCCCATTCTGTGGACAGAAGTGGGGCTTATTTTTGTCTCACAAGATTTTCCCTCAAGGTGGAGACAGTGACCAGCTTTGGGGTTATTTTATTTTTTTCCTTTTTTTTTTTCTTTCTTTCCAAGTGGTTGTGGGGACAAAGTGTTGCCATTATGACCGCATTTCTGCCAGTCTCTGAAAAAGCAGATGTGCCATCTGAGCAGGGCTGATTGTTGTGTGGACACTCAGCACTTTCTAACAAAAACACCCTTTGCTTCCTCCTAAACAAAACCACTCAGCTGTGTCCCTGCCGCAGGCAAGAACATCAAACTTCTCAAACATCAGCAATTTTCAGAATTTTTGAAAGTTAACACTAACTGAAAAGGCAATCAAAGTGTTTTCATAAGGTGATTCTAAGTATATGCCTAATTATATGCCCTTGCATTCTAAGCCCTTATCACTTCTCTGACAGATATATAGGCCAGTATTCATTATGACAAGTGTGTCTTTCCAGTCTAGTTAACTTGATGGGACACTGAACTAAGGAAAGGAAAATACTCTTTCCTTTTCCAGGTCAGGATTGCTTTGGACACTATTGCAGAGAGTTTATAAACTGTGGAGCTAGCCAAAAAGGAAGACACGGTGGCAGATCTCCTGGTGGTGTCCTGCCCTGCCTGGCTGCAACTGCAGTGCCCCACAGCAGCCCTCTCCCTGCACCCAGCATGTTCCTCCATCCCCAACCAAGAGCACCCCATCCCCTCCTACGGCAAAGATATTCTCTGGAAGCAGCAGGGTTTGTCCTGCTCTTCATTGTCCTGAAGGCCATGGTAGGGTCTGCAGATCAGTGCTATGGCAGTATCACTGCCTCCTCATGCAGACGTTCTCCTTAGGGCTTTACTCAGTTGTACTGTATGCAGCAGAGACTAAAGCCTATTGCAAATTCAGTGTGCTAGGCTTGACCAACTGTGGGCTTAAAATATGAGCAGATGGAGAAAACCTCCATATTTACTTCTAATTACTTCTCATGCTGTTAAAACCCTCCATAGAAAGCTAAATTAGAAGAGATGGTGAGAAACATGAGATTTTAGATTTTACAAGGCACAAAGAGCCTCCCCAATCAGCATGACTATATGACAGTCTTTTCCATCTACCTCAGCATTTAAGGATTATCACCTCTTGAACTAACCAGCTGCTCCATGACCTCACAGTTTAGAAGCTGCTATAAAAAGAACACATCCATGTACCTGTGTGCAGTGTCAGCTATGCTGGTCTATGTGCTACTCTGTTATACTTGGATTTTGCGCTAGCTCTGTGTACTTAGTTTGACAGTACCATATCTCAAGAATTTCTCCAGTATGAAATAGGCCAAAAATGAGGGTGTTGTCACATGCTGAAGATGCCTTGAAAAAGGGAGCTGATGCCTTTTCAGCTGGAATTTCCTCTTGGATTTTGTTCTTGAATAGATGAATACCCAAATAAGCCACTTGAGCAAAGCCAACAGCAGTTCCACATTTTATTCCACCTCACAAAAATAGTCAGCTACCTTTTTATTTCATCTGATGTCAGGTCCAGGTTTTATGTCACATGCATCTCTTCTGAGCTTCTTACCTGGAGGTGATACAAGGGCTAAGGCTGACACTGTAAACTAAGTGAGGCCTTTAAGACCCTCCCTATACCAATTCTGCCCTGGTAGAATAACTGATCTGAGCAACCCTCTAGGATCCCAGCACAAAGAACTAGAAGCTGGTGGTAAGCCCCTATTGAAGCAGGATGAAAGCAATATTATTTCAATAATAACAGTTAATATTAATAACTGCTTACAGCAGCCCACCTCCAACCCAACTGGCCCTTCTGCTGCAAGATGTGTAAGGCAAAGAGGCTTAAACCTATCAGCTGTAGGCAGTTAGCTCTCAGCTAACACTCATCCACTCCAGGATTGGCTTTTCAAAAGAGATAGTCCTTCTCTCCATGTGGCCTCAGATATCCACTTCTGCTGCAGGAGATGATTTTCCTTCATGTGGTGACCTGATCTCCCTTTTGCTTTTAAAGACCCTGGCCTATTTCCTGGCTCTGCACCAGGGTGGACATTGCAGGACTATATTGATGCTACAGCAGGCAGCAGGGGTGATTTTCAAACCACCAAGTACCCTCTGACGTGGTACCTGCTAATATTTTAAGTCCAGACCAAGACACTTGCAACCATCTCAGCCAGGAAGGGGATTTAGGATGCCTGGCACAATTGACACAGGTGGCAATGTAATATGAACCTTCCTCACTCCTACCCAGGTCCTCAGAGGTTCAACCATCCAGTAGCTTTGGAAGTTGGGTTGGTTTTTTTTTTGAGAACTAATCCATCTGTGAGCTTGATTAACTGACACAGAGGATTCTGATCATCACCAAGAGTTTGTGTGTCTGCTTCCAAATCTGGTCTGCATTCCTGAAGAAGAGGAAAGGGAGTGAATATTTTAACCAGTGTTGTACAGGTGTGGTAAAGATTATGTATAACAAATTTTGTACATACATCTCCAAATAGAGAAAGCTACTCCTTATGAGCCATGGCTTCTCAGAGGGTTTTTTGTTGCTGGCTGTTTATTTTTTCTGCCTTAGACAAATATGATATTTGGGTCAAAGCCTTTGATGGTGGAAACATCTCACAGGCTTACTAAGTCAATGCAGAAGTAACAGTAATGGTTTATACTCCTCTTCAGATACCTGCTGCCTCTTGTCCTGCTCCTTATGTGGTTAATTTACCTTAGCACAGCCACTGATCCCATTATTTCTCACCACGGTTTTTCCTGCCTTACTGAGATCAAGTCTCAGGCAACATATTACTTACTATCTGAGAGCTGTACTATGAAGGACATGCATGGGTTGATATGGGAAAGTATGCTACAGTTCCTACTGGCACCAGAGATAAAGTTCCCCTTGAGTACAATAGGAGTGGGCTATCAGTCCCAGGGTTTGCTACAACTTAGTGTAATGTTTAGTGCAAAGGGAACCCAGCCTATCAGATGCTCAAGGCACCATTACCATGAATAATATTGCAGCAGCAGGAATTTCTGATTAGATGAGATGTCAAAAAACAGGAAAGAGCTTGTAGTGGCGTCAGGCAGTGTGTGTCCATGTCAATGTGTATCCCTCTGACAGCTGTCTTGGGATAGTTGTTGCAGCTCCCCACTCTCATGCCATCCAGCTGGGAAAAGCGGGGAAGGCCTGCACCAACTGCAGCAGTTACCCTCAGCATTAGGAACAACAGGATTTTCTTTGCATCAGCCTCCCTTCATCCAGTGCTTATAATCTGTTCACTCTGGATTTACAGGATAACCTGGCAACCCTGTATCAGCACTGTATGTTCTTAAATAGCAAATATTGCCCATTGTAGGATACTAATGTCCTTGGCTTGCTGAGATTGTAACTGAAAAAAAATTGTCCCATTACCCTTCTTTGGAAAAAGCTCACTTTAGTTCTCCACCCATCAACTCCTGTCA
Source organism: Zapornia atra (assembly GCA_013400835.1). Taxonomy (NCBI): domain Eukaryota; kingdom Metazoa; phylum Chordata; class Aves; order Gruiformes; family Rallidae; genus Zapornia; species Zapornia atra. Next base: position 8,995 of record VZTU01012610.1, on the reverse strand, counting down.
ATACACACAGAGTAAAAGGCTTGTGGCTTAACACACAGCTATTTTAACATTGATTCAACATATGTCAGTTGGGACTGGATCTCTACTCAATTCATCTATTTGCCTGTCCTACCCATCTGTCTATAAATCTTGTTTGTTACGCAGAGATTTCATTCCAATATGGTCTTAAGATATACTGTGCAAATAGCCTTTGCTGCTCCATGCTCCAGGCAGAGAACAGCACTTGTGTTTTCAGAAGGGGTTGGGGCCAACAGGGCAAATTGTAGATAACAATAGAGGATCACAGATGAAACAATACCTAAACACAAGAAAAATTAAAGAACAGTTTTCTTAAATCTCAGCAGAAAGCTGGCTGTGCAGCATTCTGGGTTTGCTGTTAAAATAGCCTTGCACATATTTCCAGTCACACTGTTGCAGTCTTTATTATGTTATGAAGGTAGTAACAACAGCAAAAAATGAGAACAGGGCATACAGTTCCAGACCAGATTTCTTCATTGGTTTATTTTGCTTAATAGCAAATTTGAGTTTTCAAAGCCATAGATTTAGTTAGCCAATCCCTGGAGACTTAAAAGGCAAAGATAGAATAAATTCCTGGACAGCATTCTTCAAATATAACCTCAAGAGATTTTAATTTAAAAATCTATATCAAGAGCTGGCCAAAAATACTTGAAAGAGTTAACAAACCAAATTATAACAATATTCTGTTCAATATTAACAGCTTTATAAGAGCAAAACTATTTTGAAATTGAACATGTAATACATTCCTCCTTCTCCCTTTCTGGAATTGAAATTATTAAGTTATTATCAAAACATCAGAATACAAAATGACATTAGAATTAGTTGTGCAATACACAGTGCCAGCTCAGATAGATCCCTTTTATTACAAATTGTCATAGTATAACCAACCCCAAGATCTACCACACGTCTTTGCATATATAGTCTCTCCAACATTTGTTGATAGAAAAAAGGAGCAAAGCATGCCTGTTAGTCTACAGACTTTAATAACTCAGATAACAAACAGCACACTCACGGGATCATTTTAAACACACAGGAATAGTAGGTTTCTGAAGGAAGCAAACCAAGGATGACATTTGGATAAATTCTGATGAGAACTCTCTGGGAGCCGAACAGAAAGTTCATATAGCTCGTTCTGTTTTCCTCAGTTCTTTCACTTATGCCAATATTAATTAATTCCTTAGGTAGTCAAAAGGCAAATGTGAATAGACATTGGAGTATGTTTTACTGACTTTAATTCTACAAGGTACTTAGTACCATTACTGAATCCAGCATGGCCTTTGGGTATATAACACGCAACAGAAGCAATGCCAGTGGCAGAGATGGGCTTGGACATCATTGGCACAGCAGTCACAGCAACACAGAACTTACTAAAGAGCCTGGGTGAGCATGGCAGCGGTGCGCCCTTGTGGCTAGTTGCTAGGGCTAACCAGGTAGCCAGCTTAAAACTTGTTCCTGTGCACCTGCAGAGGAAGCTTGAATGCTTCAGCTGTGTATGGTGGCTATCCCTGTGTCCATACACCACCTCCCATGGTCTGCATGGGCACTAGCACCGAGGAGAGGCTCTGGAGCAGATCCTGCATGCTTCTGTCCACATTCACACTAAACCCTCCTCTCCATCCGTGTTACTATGCACTGTCCTCTTTTGTAACAGTCCTTATGCTCAGCCAAAATGGCAGCAGCTACAAGAGAGAGAGAAAAAAGGAAGGAAGGAGCTGAAGAGTAGTCACCCTCCCTGCTGTTCCTGGACTGAGTAACTAATACTCTTTTTATATTCTATCACACTGCCTGTTAGCAGCACAGATGGTAAAAAATACCCCCGAATGCAAAGGAGTGCAAAATAAAGATATAACCATGTGGAACCTAGACAGGGTGACTGTGTGGGGTAAGCAAACAGAGTACATTTGAATACAGCTAAATGGCAAATCATCCATTGAAGACTGCAAAGCACAGTGTAGGTTTGCAGAATAAGGGAACTCATTCCAGCAGTTTGAAGGACATGAGGTCATGGTAGATGGTAATTGTGAGCTTCCTGTGTGACGTGGGGGCCTGAGGGGCTGAAAGAGGATGTGAAAGTGGGCCTTGCAAAGAACTTGCTACTTGTCTGCCTTTGAGATTGGTGCATATTCTAGAGTGCTCAGCTGGCTCCCGATATCTGCAGTTCAAGAAAGATGCTGGTGAATTAGAGACTGTCAGAGCAGAGCTAGCAATGATTAATGGATCAGAAAATGCATTGTAGTAAAGGACTGCAGGAGCTCAAATCTGTGCAGCTTAGCAGAAAAAAAAAAAAAAGGCAAGTTTTGTATGTTCTTGATGACAGTCTAAGGATACTTGTAAGGGCACAGAAATAGGATGGTAAATTTCATTATTCTGGCAGAGAAGAATAGGCAAATTCGATGACCCCATGTTGAAGTGCGATAAACTCTACCAGAAATACTGCACTGTATTCTTAAGAGGGAGAATATTTTGGGTTTTGGGACCTCTTTGCAATGTTGTGGTGGTCCTACCTCCATGGAAACTGTAAAATGGAGCAGGCTGTTTTTCTGCCTGGTCTGCTCCAAAACAAGCTGGAATAAATTCAGGATGATAATCTGGCCTGAGTTTTAGAAGAACTCAGGCTGGATGGTCACAGTATCTCTCCTGGGTTTCCAGTTCTCAGACACTTGCATCTGCTTTGGCCCAGCTTTTTTCAAACTACAATTAATCTGCATGCACTGGGCCTACATTTCAGCTGTACAATTAAGGCTTGTTCCTGAAAGTAGATCACTCAGGGGATCTGGCCTACAAATAAGACAAAAATCAAAAGGTTTCAGTGCCTGAAATCAGGTATCAGTAGTGTCTGTAGCAGAATGCAGCTTCTTTGCTAATGAGCTCACTAATCCTTTCCTCTCTGAAGATCTTGCCTTTGCAGTTAGATACAAGCTGTTCTCCAAGGACAGTTCTTCCTTGGCTACTTTTCTTCCCCAGGAGCAAAGACAAAGTGGGTGCTGAAGGGCATGTTCTGAGACAGGAGTTTGGCATTCGTTGGAGGGCAGCAAGGGCATTCCCTCGACATCCCAAGTGGTGGTAGCATTGAGTAATTTCTGATTGTAGCTCCTGAAAGATTTATTTGTTGAAACTGTTGAGCAGCTGGAGGGAAGCTGAAATGCATTTGTGAGATAGTGCTCTTACCGCCTAACCCTCAAAACTGCATGGATCACAGGATAGTGTTACGGGGTCCTGGGAGCAGGAATAAAGCATTACAGACACCACCATTTCTCTCTGCTGCATCAAGCCTTTAAGAGAAATCCACAAATAATGTTTCCAAAGCCCTCATCATGGTTAGCTTTTAAATGTGGCCTGTTCAGGCTGCTGCACTTTTGTTGCCTCATTTTTGAGGCACTACAAAGGCCAGAGGAAGGTGTATCAGCTGAGTTTAGCCACAGGAGTGAGACCATGGTGTGTGGAGGCCTAGGGACTCCACAGGGACAGGGCAGAGCTGCTGAGGATCTGGACACTGGGAGCTAAACCCTTTTACCTATGTTTCTGTGGGCGAACCTGACATGATGGCTTTGCTACTCCCCAACAACATACTCGTGTTTCCCTGAAGGGGAGGTTTCTGGCTCTAGATTTGGGGTGTGGGAGGGAAAACATTTGCAATGCTTTGATGGGGAAGAACTCATCAGTGAAGGACCTGATCTTTACATTGGGGTGGAGGTGGGACTGGGAGGCAGTGGTGGGGGGTGTGTGTGGAGAGAAAACCTTGGCTATTTTGATACATTAAAGGTGGCAGGTGCCTATTTTATGACACTATTACACAACAATTTTACATGTCCCTCTTTTCCTGGACCTCAACATATGGGAGAACATTATTTCGTCCTTTTTTTAAAAACAGATGGAGGCTGCTGGACGCCACAGCTCTGTTGAGAGTCAGTTTGCTATTTGGAACATATGTGGACTTGGTAAAATTTATTCCTCTTATGAACTGGCTAATCTTTGGAAGTTTCCTGAGTTTCCTGTACCATCTTCAAAGAAAAGCAGTTGATACTTTTTTCCCTCCTCTTAACAATCATGCTCTAGAAGTCAGATAACTCAGAAAACAGGAAATTAAATGAATTACTGTAAAATCCTGCAGATGATTCTAACTTTGTTTTTACAGCTAATGAAGATAACATGCTTTTATATAAAACCATAGAATAAGTACCCTGATAGATTTTTTTTTCCATGTAATTTATTCACTTACAGTATACTTAGTGTCAATGACCTTTTTCTGTAACTATAATTCACCATAAAAGAAAATGGGTATCTTTTATGTAAGGTCTTTGGAGCGTCAGTCTCACAAAGACTTTATCATGACACTCTCTGGAAGCTCAGCAGCTTATCAATGAGATCTTTTGAGCTCGGTATTTAAGAAATATGCTTCTACACACATACCAGGAGATAGAGGAGCATTTTTTTAAATAAAGACAGGCCCAGTGATGATTCCCAAAATATTAAGTCAAGAGACCAGAAGGATGGAACTCCTTAAAGAATGAAGAAAGCTCTCCTAACAGATTGAAAGTATTACTGTTTGCTGTATCACTCCAACGTTTATGTTGCTCAAAATGATCGGCATGCTTCTGCTGGGCTGAAGGCAGCAGAAGGCACAGTGTGCCTGTCCCTCAAGGGACTCTTGGGTTATATAAGTGGAATGAGTTTTGTAGGTCTCAACCCAGACAGGTCTCATCTTCAAGGTGGTCATGAGTCTCTAGCAGAGAAGCCAGTCTTGGATGTACACACCAAATTAACTGACCTGAAGTCTGGCTTCCTACTGTCACATTTCTCCAAATTAAGGGTGATTTTTTTGTGTGTGTGTTTTGTTTTTTCTTTCCCTTTGGAAGAGACAAACCTTCTCCAGGCCTAGCATCTTCCACAAGTATCAGGAATGCATGGTTTCTTAAAGAATATAAAATCATAGAATAACCTGAGTTGGAAGGGACACATAAGGATCATTGAGTCCAACTCCTGGCTCTACACAGGGATGGACAAGTCAGAGCATGGGACTGAGTGCATCGTCCAGACGCTTGTTGGTGCTGTGACCACTTCCCTGGGGGTCCTGTTCCAGTGCTCGACCACTCTCTCAGTAAAGAATCTCCTCCTAATATCCAGCCTACTCCTTCCCTGACACAGCTTCATGCTGTTCCCCCAGGTTCTATCACTGGTCACCAAAGAGAGGAGATCGGCGCCTGCCCCTTCACTCCCCCTCATCAGGAAGCCACAGACCACAATGAGGTTTCCCCTAAGCCTCCTCTTTCTCCAGGCTGAACAAGCCAACGGACTTCAGCCTTTCCTCATAAGACTCCCCTTCCAGACCCTTCACCATCCTTGTTGCTGTCCTCTGGACACTCTCCAATATTTTTGTGTCACTCTTGTACTGTGGTGCCCAAAACTGCACGTAGCACTCAAGGTGAGGCTGCACCAGTGCAGTGTAGAATGGGACAATCACCTCCCCGGACTGGCTGGCCATGACATGCTTGGTGCACTGCAGGATACGGTTGGCCCTCCTGGCTGCCTGGGCACACTGCTGGCNTCCTGGCTGCCTGGGCACACTGCTGGCTCATGTTTAACTTGCTGGTGACCAAGACCCCCAAATACCTCTCAGCATGGCTAGCCTCCAGTGTCTGATCCCCCAGTCTGTATGTGTAGCCAGGGTTGCCCCTTCTCTAATCTGTCCAGGTCTCTCTGCAAGGCTTCTCCACCCTCAGTGGAGTCAACATCTCCTCCCAATTTGGTGTCATTTGCAAGTTTACTTCAGACATCCTCTAGACCTGTGTCCAGGTCGTTTATGAAAATATTAAAAAGAGTGTCACTCAGTATTTTGTGAAAGTACTTTGTATTGGCATTAGTGTGTGATGTGGGACCGCACTTAGTGAGAAAACCTGCCATATGGTATGCTTTGAAAATCTCCACCCCTGAGCTATCCCCATACCTACTGGCAGGTGCAGAGACTTGTAACAGAAATAGTACAGTTGTAAGGAAAAGCGGAACTATGTGTGTGAAAGCATGAGAAAAAACAATGGAGCGAGGTTTAAAAGAATGGCCTGTGCTCATAGCCAAGGACATGGCTATAAACAATAAAGTTGGTAAATAGAGAGGAATGCATTGTTTACACCAGGAGCAGAGAGCCTGTGTTCTGACAAAAATCGTGCTCTGTGACCAGAAGGATGATAGCAATCATACAGTCTGGTGTGTGTACTGTTGTTTTCCCAGCAGGACACCAGATCACAGCTGCACAGATAGCCAAAACTGGAAAAGAAAACAAGCAGGAAACTTGCCTATATGTTTTGTTGCTGTGGAATATTTGTGTGTGAGAGTGTCAGTGGGTAGAAACAACTTACTCAGAGATTTAAAATGAAACCTGTCCTCGATTCAGCCAGCATGGAGTTAATTTTCTTCCTCACAGCTGACATAATGTGTTTGGGATTTAGCATGAGAATAATATTGATAACACACTGATGTTTTCAACTGTTGCAAGCTATCACAGACTTTTCGCTTTCTCATACTGCCCTGACAGCAAATAGGCCGGGGTGCACAAGAAACTGAGAGGGGACACAGCCTGGGCAGCTGACTCAGACTGGACAAAGAGGTATTCCATGCTCTACGATGTCATGCTCCATTTAGAACTGTGGGGTGATCTGGGAGTCAGGTCAGCTTGGGGTCTTGCAGAGCATCTTCAGGTCCATGAGAAATTGTGCTGTTTGTCACTTGGTTTCAATAATAATAACAACAATAATTATTATTATAATTATTGTTGTTATTACTACCACCACACTACTATTACTACTATTTCTATTACAATTATAATTATTTTCCTTTTTTGTCTTACTAAATTGTCTTTATCTCAACCCACTAGGATTTTTTTCCTTTTCCATTTTCAATTTTCTCCCCCATTCCACTGGCAGGGGAGCAGTGAGCGAATAACTGTGTGGTTGTATCACCTGCCCACTGAGTTAAAGCCCACTACCCCTTCACAGTGTTTTGTGCTTAGTCTTCTTATACTAATCCAGTACACCGACAGTAAATAATGCTTTAATTTACAACTGGGAACTTCACCTGAAGGAGGCCACTCCGGTAGCTTTGTTAAGAGGCGCTTGCCTTTCTCAACAGTAGGTATCAAAAAATGGTAACTGACAACCTATTATACCCAGAGGCCACTGGAGCTAGCTCCCACCTGCAAGACATTTTGACTGTCTATTGCTAGAGGAAGATGACAGAAGGTGGGTTAAAAAAAAAAAAAAAAAAGCAGCATACTTGCACTTTCAAAATGTCATTAGTCAAATGGCTGTCTCGACCTGTAACTCCAAACATGTAAATCAATGCCCATTTGGGAGCTCAGAGCACACGCTTCTCTTCCCGTTGTAGGAGATTATCAGGAGCAGTCAGAAGGAAAACTCCCTGGTGTTCCTGACCTCAAAAGAATGCTGGGGCTGAAATGCTATTGCCTGAGGTTCCAACAGAAATAGCTAGGGGTAAAAGTCAGCCCCACAGCATGGAGGAGTGGGAGTGGGACAGAACGGGATAGGTTACTGCACTAACAGAGAAAAGATTGAGGACTGCACTGTTCTGTTTCAGTAGTTAATTGAAATGGTTTCTGAATGAAGTGAGAATAAATAAAATGCCAGAAATTAAGCTTTACGCTTGATATACGTCATTACTAGCTGGAAGGGACAAAAGCAAAGAGAAAGAGCTTATAAAGAAATGGGAAATTTAGAAAAAGAAACAGAAATGTCTGCTGTGCAGGTAGTCTGAAGCAAGCAAGGGGGAGAGCTTGCCCTGGGATCTGACTCTTAGCACTGAGATGTATGTGGAGCAAGTACTCTGAATCTGGAAGTGGAGCAGAGGCAGCTGTGACGAACAGCCCACAAAAGGTGAGGTCTGTCACATCACCAGGAAAACAAGAGTAACCCAATGGGAAGACAGACTATATCAAAGCAGAGGAAACAGATCCCGAGCAAAAGTGATCAGGGCATCATTCCTGAGATCACTGCTGAACTGCCAAACTCCTTAGGAGAGGTGGCCTCTATAGCTTAGTACCTGCAATACTCTTTTTACATTCAAAAGAAAGATTAAGACAGCAGGATTATAATGGGAAAACTGGAAACTTTCCCAAAGATGAGCCTCAACCCATGGCTGGGACAGCTCAGGGTCACTTGAGGTGCTCCAGGTCACTTGAGAGGCTTCAGGTCACTGGAGGGGCAGGTAATTCACCTAACATGCTTCAAAACCCTTGACAACCTGCAAAGGCAAGATGAATGCTAGGTCCGTACTAAGTCTGTACAGATTTAACCAGGACCAGTGAAACAGAACAGAGGTTTTCTATTGCTTGTTTGTCATGAATCTCACTTGTGCAGAATATCAGTGTGTCACAGGGGCTTCAGAAACTCTTCAAAGGAGTGCTGTTCTCCAAATCCAAGAAGGGACTGTGCCTCAGTACCTATGACATTTAGGTAAGGGAAAACATTGCATCTGTAACACACAGAAGACAATTGAGGATGCTGTACTAGAATTACATGAAAGAAACTCACATGATCCTTAAAACCAGCTGCTATTCTTTGGGGGTATGTCTCATATATGAAAGGCAGAGCACATCCAAAATGGGTCAGACCTAGACTGTCACCACTAAACGTATGTCAGGACTGTTGCAGTCTCCCATGCAGTACACTTACAGAGGAATACCATGACTAACCTGACCCAGAAACACCTGTGAGGATTTCTCCTGACCACATCCTTCAGGCTGTATTTGATGTCATTTACAGGCACACAGCCACTGCAGCAGATGTCAGCAGTTTTGGTGTTGGTGGGTGCAATACAAGTTACGCAGAGATTAGCAGAGGCCTGGAGCTAATTTTCATCTGGCAGTCAGTCACCAAAGCTTAGGCAAAGATATTTAGGCACCATGCTGCTACCTGTAAACCACTTTGCTATGCAAGTGTACACTGTCTTCTTGCAGATAACTAGTGAC